>PVJI01018299.1:0-33466 GCA_004026765.1 Micronycteris hirsuta | reverse complement strand
TACATATTAAGTCACTAGATTTTATACTATAATGTATTTCAATTCACATATTTTGCCCCTCACTTCTGTTACCCCATTTTACCTTCTTTTTTCCTTTTATTATTTTTGCTTTAAATTTTGTTTCCTCTCTTGCTACAGCTTGTTTTCATTCCACACTCTTACTATTTCTCCCCTGACCAGTCTCTCAAAACAAATTTTCTCGTCAAGGGTCATCTCACATTCTCTTTTCTCTTTCAATTGTTTTTTTTGTTTTTCAAGTACAGTTGTCTGCATTTCCCCCAACCACAGCCATCCCCACCTCTCTCCCCTGCTTCCACCCCCTCCTGGGTTTTGTCCATGTGTCCTTTATAATTATTCCTGAAAACCCTTCCCTCCTTCCCCCTCATTATCCCCTCCCACCTCCCCTCTGGTTACTTTCAGATTGTTCTTAATTTCAATGTCTCTGGTTATATTTTGTTTGCTTTCTTTTCTTTTGATTATGTTCCAGTTAAAGATGAGATAATATAGTATTTGTCCCTCACTGCCTGGCTTATTTCACTTAGCATAATGCTCTCCAATTCCATCCATGCTGTCACAAAAGGTAGGAGCTGCTTCTTTCTCTCTGCTGGGTAGTATTCCATTGTGTAAATGTACCATAGTTTTTTTATTCTCTCATTTACTGATGGGCACTTAGGTTGCTCCCAGTACTTGGCTATTGTAAATTGTGCTGCTATGAACATTGGAGTGCATAGGTTCTCTGGATTGGTGTTTCCAGGTTTTTAGGATATAGTCCCAGCAGTGGGATTGCTGGGTCAAAAGGCAGTACTATTTTTATTTTTCTGAGGAAACTCCATACTGTTTTCCACAGTGGTTTTACCAGGCTGCATTCCTAGCAATAGTGCACTAGGGTTCCCTTTTCTCCACATCCTCTCCAACACTTGTTGCTTGTTGATTTCTTTATGATGGCCATCCTCACCAGTGTGAAGTGGATCTCATTGTGGTTTTAATTTGTATCTCTATGGTGGCTAGTGATACTGAGAGCATCTTTTCATATGTCTCTGGGCCTTCTTTATGTCCTATGTGGAGAAGTGTCTGTTCAAGTCTTTTGCCCATTTTTTAATTGGGTTTTTTGTCTTCCTGGAGTGGAGTAGTGTGAGTTCTTTACATATTTTGGAAATCAAACTCTTGTCCGAGGTATCATTGGCAAATATGTTTTCCCATATATTTGGGTTTTTTTTTTTCATTTTAATGCTGTTTTCTTTAGCTGTGAAGAAGCTTTTTTAATTTGGTGAGATCCCATTTATTTATTCTTTCCTTTATGTCCCTTGCTTTTGGGGACATACTGGTGAAAATATTGCTGCATGGAATGTCTGAGATTTTTCTGCTGATGCTTTCCTTCCAGGACTTTTATAATGTCACAACTTATATTTAAGTCTTTTATCCACTTTGAATTTATTTTTGTGTATGGCATAAGCTGGTGATCCAGTTTCATTTTTTTTTTGCATGTAGCTGTCCTGATCTCCCAACATCATTTTTTGAAGAGGCTATTTTTACTCCATTTTATGCTTCTTCCCCCTTTGTCAAATATTAATTGACCATAGAGACTTGGGTTTATTTCTGGGCTCTCTATTCTCTTCCATTGGTCTATGTGTCTGTTCTTATGCCAGTACCAGGCTGTTTTGATTACAGTGGCCTTGTAATATATTTTTATAGCAGGCATTGTGATCCCTCCTAACAAGACAAGAATGTCCACTTTCACTACTCCTATTCAACATAGTATTGGAAGTCCTAGACACAGCAACCAGACAAGAAAAAATAAATAAATAAAAGGCATCCAAATCGAAAAGGAGGAAGTAAAACTGTCATTGTCTGCAGATGGCATGACAGTGTACATAGAAAATCCTGTAGACTCCATCAAAAACTACTCAACCTAATAAGTGAATTTGGAAAACAGTGGGATACAAAGTAAATATCCAGAAATCAAAGGCAATTTTGTACACCAACAATTAAATATCAGAAAAAGAAATCAGGAAAAAAATCCCACTTGCTATAGCAACAAGAAAAATAAAGTACCTAGGAATAAACTCAACCAAGGATGTAAAAGGCCTATACTCAGAAAACTACACAACACTGAAGAATGAAATTAAGGAAGACACAAACAAACAGAAGCATGTACCATGCTTGCTCATGGATTGGAAGAGTTAACATCATCGAAATGTCCATACTACCCAAAGCAATTGATAGTTTCAACACAATCAGTATTAAAATACCAATGACATATTTTGCAGATATAGAACAAACATTTCAAAAATGTATATGGAACCATAAATGGCCCTGAATAGCGTTAGCAATTCTGAGAAAGAAGAACAAAGTAGGAAGTATCACAATACCTGATATCATCTCGCATTCTTTTTCCCGCTCTTAAAATACCCAATTCCTCTCTCTATCTTTAGCAATCTTTGCCTATTGGTTATGTATAGGGTAGTTGTTGCATTTTTTCAATCTTATCTCTAGATCTTCACTAATTTACTATTTAAAATCTCAAATTTGACAATTCCCCTCTCCTACTGTGTTTTTATCTCAAATTTTAATTTTGCCCTGTCTTAGCCTGTTTTTTTCTATTTTTCTCTTTCATCCCAACCTTTTATTTTACTTTTGCTTTTCTTTTTTCTTTATCTTTTCATCTAAAATTTTAATTTTTCCCTGTCTTAGCCTGGTTTTCATTCCTCACTCTTAGTGTTCCCTCTCCCCCTATCATCTCAAAATCACTTCCTTTCGTCTAGGAATCTCTTATACTTTTCTTTGTTTTTTCTCCTCTTATTCTCATCCTCTTTATATTAATTTTTCCTCATTTGTTGTTGATAGTGCTATGGTGGATATTTCTATCAAATTTGGTTCCTTTTTTTAAAATTTTTTAAAAGATTTTTTTTTATTTATTTTTAGACAGAAGGGAAGGGAGGGAGAAAGAGAGGGAGAGAAATATCAATGTGTGGTTGCCTCTCGTGTGGCCCCCACTGGGGACCGGGCCTGCAACCCAGGCATGTGCCCTGACTAGGAATTGAACCAACAACCCTTTGGTTCACAGCCTGCGCTCAGTCCACTGAGCTACACCAGCCAGGGCAGGCTCCTATTTTTTTTTTTTTTTACTTATTTTTTTTTTTTTTGCTTTTTCTCTCTCTCTTGATTTTATTTTCTTTTAATTTCTTTTTAAACCTAGTACTATATGCCTCCTTTCTGTTATTCCATTCCTCCTTCTCCATTCTCTTTTTTATTTATAATGTAAATTTTACTTTCTCCCTTCACATTGCTCAAATTCCCTACTCTTATTAGTGCTCCTCCTTCTACCCTCTCAAATTATTTTTCTGTCAGTAGATCATCTCATATTCACTCTCCTTTCTTATGATAGTGTTAATCTGTTTATACCGTTATTAGTACTGGTTCATTTTCTGTTACTAGTGGGATTGTGGGGGATAGTTATTTTTGTGGATGTGGGTTTGTGTCCTGGGTTTTGTGGTTTTGTTCTGGCAGCACCTGCACAACAGCATACAGGACACTCTGGGTAGAGTGACCTTCAGTCATCCAGCTGGAGGGAAGGATGTACCAAATAATCACCCAACAACAATCAAAGTCCAGTTATGTCCAGAGAGCCAACATAAACAGCATAAAGGGCTTCCCAAGAGCATCAAGTTTAGGAGATCAAGGAGACTGCACCACTGAATCACACAGGTCTCCTACCATTGAAGTACACAACACAAATACAGGGAATCAAAGAAGATGAATTTAAGAAGCAGAAGCAAAAATAAGAGTCTCCCCCAAAACTGAGAGACAAAGAAATAACCCTCAATTTAAAGCAAAGGAGGAGTCCCCAGAAAGACTGCTAAATGAAATAGAGGCAAGTAAACAATCATATATTGAGTTTAAAACAATCATTGTGAAGAAGCTAAATGAGCTCAGTGAGAATTATGAAAAACTACAGGGAAGCTACAAGAAACTTACTGCGAACTACATCAGCATTAAAAAGGACATAGAAACTATCAATAAGAGTCAGGAGGAAATGAAGAATACAATTTCTGTATTGAAGAACACAGTACAAATAATCAAAACCAGGTTAGATGAAACAGAGGATCAAATTAGTGTGCAGGAAGAAAAGGTAGAAAAAACTCCCAGAAAGAGCAAGAAAAGGGAAAAAGACTCAAAAAGAATGAAGAGGGGTTAAGGGAACTGCAGGACAACATGAAACATAACAATATCTGCATAATAGGGGTACCAGAAGGAGAAGAAGAAGAGCAAGGAACAGAAAACCTGTTTGAAAAAGTAATGATAGAAAACTTCGCTAATTTCATGAGAGAAAAAGTCATACAAGTCTAGGAAGAACAAAAGGCACCAGTCAAGATGAACCCAAAGAGGTTTACTCTAAGACACACATAAGGAAAATGGCAAAACTCAAAGGCAAATAGAGAATCCTAACAGCCCCAAGGAAAAAACAGGAAGCAACATATAACAGAGCTCCAATAAAGCTAGCAGGTGACTTCTCAACAGAAACACTAGAAGCCAGAACGTATTGGAAACAAATATTCCAAGTAATGAAAAGCAAAGGCTTGCAACCAAGATTACTCTACCCTGCAATGTTCCCATTTAAATTGGAAGGCAAAATAAAGGAGTTCCTCAGACAAAAAAAGGCTAAAAGAATACCCCTCCACCAAGCTAGCATCGCAAGACATGCCAAACAGACTGCTTTAAGAAGATGAAGAAAAAGAATGAGAGAGAGATGAACAAAGGTACAAAGGGGGAAAATGGCAATGAATAAATACGTATCAATAATAACCTTAAATGTGAAAGGATTAAATGCTCTAATCAAAAGACAGAGGGTAGCTGAATGGATAAGAAAACATGACCCACACATATGCTGCCTACAAGAGACTCATCTCAGAACAATAGATCTACACAGACTGAAAGTGAAGGGTTGGAAAAAAATATTCCAAGCAAATGGACAGGGAAAAAAGCCAGGGTAGCAATACTTACATCAGACAAAGCAGACCTCAAAACAAAGGCCCAAAAAGAAACACAACATGACACTTCATAATAATCAAGGGAAATATCTATTAAGAAGACATAAATAGACTTCTGGCCAAGATGGAGACATGGGTAGATGACCCATGAGCTGGGGTCCGTGGCATTGTGGCTGAGATGAGACAAATTCACATGGACTACTGAATCCTGTGGAGGGAAAGGGATGGCATGGCCACTCTCTCAAGAGAAGAGAGCCGGGACCATTGCCTTGACAGGCTTTTATTGCTTTTCTGGGTATATTACATTGAGGATGGTCCTTGTTTACTATGCACAGGTTTGCTTTAGGTGGTTACCTTTTACAGAAAACAAAGGAGAGGATGTTGCTAATTACATCAAAAAGGAAGGATATTTGCAAATGTAAAGGGAAAAGTGGTTGAACTGGTTACACTCATCTTTGGAAGGTTTAGCATAGATTTTAGGAAGTTACTTTAAAGATATGCAGTAACCATTTGCTGCCTCAATTCAGTGTTAAGGAGTTTTAGCAAAAAGCAAGCCTCAAAGCAGTTTAGGTATAATACAGGCCTGGTTTCCCACGGGAGAACCTATCCATGGGCATGGGTCCTGTGTACTGGACCTCCACTTTCCACTGGCATTTCCAACTAGGAGCTGGGCCCATGCCGCACAGAACAGTCTCCTATGGGTAGATACACTGTGCCTCCTCGCACAACCAAAAGAAGGACAACAACAAATTTAAAAATGAAAAAACAACCAGAACTGCTAAAAAATCTAACTGTATGGAAGTCCGACAACAAAAGAGTTAAAGAAACATTCATCTAGACTGGTAGGAGGGGTTGAAACGGGCAGCTAGGGTGAAGAGGACGTGCGGCAAGGGAACAGTTGGAGGACCGGGGCAGGTGAGGTGGCAGCTGGCAGACTGGGAGGCAGCATCTGGTGGACTGGGTGGTCCCACATTTGTGTGCAGATAACCAGGAAGAACAACTGAGGAGCAAGACAGACCAAGCAACCTAGGGTTCCAGAGCACAGAAATAGAGCCTCAAAACCTCTGACTGAAAAAATCTGTGGGGGTTGTGGCAGTGGGAGAAACTCCTGGCCTCACTGGAGAGTTCACTGGAGAGACCCATAGGGTCCTAGAACATACACAAACCCACCCACCTGGGAATCAGCACCAGAAGGGTCCAATTTACATGTGGGGAGCAGAGGAAGTGATGAAAGCCAGGCTAGAGCAGAGCAAGCAGCACTGTTCCCTCTTGGACCAACCCTTCCCCCATGTATAGCACCACAAAGCAGGCACATGGGTTTCCCTGACTTGGTCAATATCCAAGACCCCACCACTTACTATGTAACAGGCACATCAAGATAAAAAAAAAATGGCTCACATGAAACAACAGATCAAAGCTCTAGAAAAAATAGAACTAAGTGATGATGAGATAGCCAACCTATCAGATACAGAGTTCAAAACACTGGTAATGAGGGTACTCACATAAATGATTGAATATGGTCACAAAATAAATTTTAAAAAAGTGAACGCTATGCAAAGTGAAATAAAGGAAAATGTGCAGGGAACCAACTGTGATGGGAGGAAATCGTGACTCAAATCAACAGTTTGGACCAGAAGGAAGAAATAAACATTCAACCAGAACAGAATGAAGAAACAAGAATTCAAAAGAAATGAAGGGAGGCATAGGAATCTCCAGGACAACTTTAAACATTCCAAAATCTGAATCATACAGGTGTCAGAAGGAGAAGAGGAAGACCAAGAAATTGAAAACTTATTTGAACAAATAATGAAGGAGAACTTCCCCAATCTAGCAAAGGAAATAGACTTCCAGAAAGTCCAGGAATCTCAGAGAGTCCCAAAGAAGTTGGACCCAAGGAAGCACACACCAAGGCACATCATAATTACATTACCCAAGATTAAAGATGAGGAGACAATCTTAAAAGCAGCAAGAAAAAAGGAGAAATGTTAAAGGGACTTATCTAAGAAAAAGAACAAGATCAAAACTATGAACAGTAAAATGACAACAAACTCACAACTCTCAACAACTGAACCTAAAAAAATAGAAACAAACTAAGCAAACAACTAGAACAGGAACAGAATCACAGAAATGGAGATCACATGGAGGGTTATCAGTGGGGAGTGGGAGGGGTAGAATGGGGTAAAAATGTACAGGGAATAAGAAGCATAAACGGTAGGTATAAAATAGACAGGGGTATATTAAGTCTAGTATAGGACACTGAGAAGCCAAAGAACTTACATGTGTGACCCATGGACATGAACTGAGGTGAGGGGAATGTGGGAGGGAGGTGGGGTGCAGGGTGGAGGGGGATAAAGGGGAGAAAAATGGGACAACTGTAGTAGCATAATTAATAAACTATACTTAAAACAAGAATAACAATTAAACCAAAGAAATACATAATTTCCTATTTAGTAAAGACATAAAAAAATTTAAACTCTAATCCCAGCAGTCTGCTTTTAGGTAAAATGCACTGCACAGGAGCAGGCCACCCTCCTACTGTGAGAGCTTTCGTCACGGAGCCTCCTTACCTCTCGGCCACAGCTTCTCCCAGCCTGAGCTTCTCAGCCCTTTCAGCGTGAATCTTATACTCAAGATAATGGATATAGGCACAAATGGCTTTTTAAACACAAACTAACCATTCCTTAAGGGCTCCAAGAAGAAGAAGCAATGTTTCAGCACTGGAGGGAAAACTGTGCTCAACTGTGTGAGCCGAGCTCCACTGTAAAATATTACAAGGGAATTTCAAGGGTAGTTTTGGTTCTACTTTGCCTTAAGTTCTGACTTTAGTCCGCGGCCACTGGGTAAGTTGGGCCTCTACTGGCTTTGGGCTCCTTAAACATGATGGGTCGCCCTTCCAAGAATTGTAGTCATATGCAAAGTCTACCCCTCTCAGAGAGCCCCGTGGCACCCCACAACAAGTTAGACAGAGTGCTAGATTCTCTTCTTATACAAGTCCAATTTAAATTTCAAATGTGTTTTCACTGAAGCTATGGCAAGGAGACATCTTTTTTTCCGTAACCCCTTTGTCTTGCAAAATGCTCACCATACTCCTTAATGGGCTAAATCAGTCCTGGGCTGATAACCCTTGGGCCTGGGGTTTGCACTAGTGAAATTCTCCGGGGTAAGTCAAGAATGCGCCCAACTAGGTAACCAAAGATGCTATGAAGAAGTAGAATTTGCCAGTTATGGAAACAGTAACAGGGATGTAAAGGACAGCATAGGAAATATAGCCAACAACACTGTAATAACTATGAATGGTGCCAGGTGGGTACTAGACTTAACAGGGTGACTGACTACTTTGTAAGTTATATAAATGTCTAACCACTGTGTCGTACACATAAAACTAATATAATGTTGTGTCAACTGTTAATGAAAAATAATTTTAAAGAAAAAAATTACGTCTCAGCTATCCTTCCTAGCCCCTTCCTCCCACCTCCCAACCTCCCTACTCCCATCTTCCCTTAACAGGCCCACCCTCAGCCAAAAAAAACCCCATTTTTCTCAAGATTAATTCAGTCAGATTCTGACATACCAGGTGTCAGTATCTGTAAAAGCTCCCAAGATGACCCAATAATTATGATGAATACTAAAGTTAGAGAACCATTGATATGCTATGAATTCTCTTAGCCACACTGTAAAATAACATGGCTAAAGTCAGATACACAGTGAGTAAGATCAAGTTGATAGTAGAATCCAGTTCCTAATCTCCAATCTAATATTTTCCCTGGCTCCACGGTAAGTGGTTACCTCTCAACTAATTCTCAATGATCAACTTCACTGATTCAGGATAAGAGAGCAGAGCTTCGGAAACACTGCTGTCATGGTGTGTTGGGGGAACGAGCACAGTGCAGGGAAGCAGAGGCTACATTCTAGGAGGAAAAACATTCTAGAATTCCCAGAATTTCTGTGTCTGAAGGCAGTAAGTACTATTATTCTGCTACTTATCTATACCCCAAAACTTCAGAATTATCTTTGAGTCCTACTTTTCATAAAGCATCTTTGTCCAACCATTCCTTTTTATTCTTTCTTCCAAATATTCCTCCCCTTCCTTTTCTTTCTCATTGCCACCTCTCAAACTAAAGCCCTTATTACCTCATTTCTAAATTATTTTAATTAATTCACAATGAGGATCTCTGGCACCGGACATTTCTCTCTTCATGTCATCTTGCTCTTTCCAAATAAATCTCTTAAAACATGTTTCTACCATGTCACTGCTCTTTTCCTAAATCTTTACTGGTTCCCATGGCCTAGAAGACTCAAATTCCCTATCCCTCCACGAGAGAGCCGAAACTCACCTTTCCTAATCTACTTCCCATACTGCTAGTCAAATGACTGATTGCTGCTTAGATGCGCCAAACACCATATCCTGTGAAGAGCAGAGCTTCGCAATGGGACAATCCTGTGTTCAGATCCACATTCTGCACCTCACTTGCTGGATAAGCATGAGAGGTTATTTAACCTCTGGAGCTACAACTCTTCCTTTGCCACAGGTGAGTAACAATACTGATTTCACAAGGTTGTTGTGAGAATTAATGAGTAAATGGGTTTGATGATGATAGTGAATCCTTGAACATGATAGATGTTATTATTACTTGAACAGTTTCCCTATAGCTGCCCTATTCCCGTTCCTACCAGGTTTTGTTATTAGACTATTGTCTCCCAGCTCCAAACCCACCCTTCTGTGCTTGGCTCAGGGCTCAGGGCTCAGGGCTGAGGCCTTGGCTGAAAACCACGTTTCAGCTTTGCCAGCTGCTCACTGATAGGCTCTACAAGAAGGAAGTGCTGGAGGGAGACTGCAAAGCCTGAGGCGGACGGGACCTTTTGTCTGTCCAGTGGATATTACTTCAGCAACAGTTCTTCCTGTAGCAGCAGCTGCTTCCAGTTTGCAGGTTTCCCCACACTCCATAACTACCTTCACTGTGGCTCTAAAAGACACCAGCGCCATCTGAGCAGGACCCCTGCTTCAGCTCCAGGACCTCCTCTCCAAGTTCCTAATTCCCTTTGTTCTTCTGTCCCTAGGGGTGGTCACTGTTTCCTGCACTCCCCCTCTGTAACACTTGAGGGCTTCCTTTAAATTCTCCGGAACCTAATTCTTTAAGTTAAATTCTCTGTTAGTATAACAGGTGCGGTGCTTACTTCCTGACTGGCCCATGGCTGATAACCTTCCCAACACTGCTCCCAACTTCAATACGCAACTCACTGCAAGAGGGCCTCTGTGGCCATCCCATCCTCTGAACAGACACTCATACTCACCACCGGTGAAAGCTGGGATTACCCTGGAAATAAATTTCTGATATTACTATCTTATCTTGCAATCAAAGAAGGGGTGGTTCAAAAACTAGTTAAAGGCAGGACCTCCCCCTGGGTCTCTCACCTACCTTCCACAATAAGCCACCTACCTGAACCATTCACTTAGCCCCCCATCGCTTGAGGCTTTGCAGCATCTCCTTAATGACTGCTTTAGGATATCATTTAACTGATTCTGTTTAACTCAGGCATCTTTGTAAAGGGACACTACTATGTGAATCACGGGGCTCTGAACAGGACTTGGCCCTGTGTTACAGACACTGTGTGTGTGTGAGCGTGTTGGGGGAACTCCAAATAAAGCTTGGTGAATTGGTGAATGAGTTATTTCATTAATCAAGAACTTTGAGCCCACAGGGTGTACATTACCTCTCTTGTTCTAGATTATTGTTAGCAATGCCCAAATTCTGAATACAATAACATCTGAAAAGAGTAGTTTTCTGGCTTTCATAGATGCTGAAAGGTCTTCTGAGTTGTTTGCTCTGTAGATGAAGCAAAACAGAGGCCTTAATAGAATTTTGTAAGAACGTATACCCTACTCATTAGACAGGAAGTTCATGTAAATTGACAGCACAGTTTTATCAGGTATTTTCTTATTTGTGGAATTTAATACTAACAGTTATGTCTTCATGGGACAAAACTATTTAAAGAGGTAGTCCAGTTTTCACACTTCCTTCCACAAATGTGGCTGCAATAAAATAGCCTAAAATTATGCAAAGGGGAGAGCGAATACAGCATGGGCCTGACTGAGCCCACGGGATTCTGTACCTCCAGCCCTTTCGGGGACAGTGCGTGCCTGGGACTGCTGCCACAGAAATGCCATCGAGGACCCGAAGTGCAACCGGACCGTTGCCATGGTCTGCGGCTTCCACACGTGCTCTTCCCGGGTCTCATCTTCCCTTCCAAAGAAGGTAGGCTCTGCCGTGGGATCAATCCGTAGAGACAAGTCATGTCAACATGCAGCTTCTGGACTGATGAAAAAGGGAGGCGGGGCCAGAAGTTGCCAAGGAGGCAGGTTTCTCTCACCAAAGAAAGGTCGTTTAGTTAAAAATTGACTTTGGCCTGTGCTTCCTAATTTCTCTATATTGATTAGGAAGATTTCATTAACCACGCAATTTGGGGCTCATATTAGCAACACAATTACTTTCATTCTCTGCTTTTGAATTTTTGCCAACCTTAGGATTCAGGGATATGGTATCCAGTGTACAAAGAAACAGGCGGAGATAAAAGATTTAGTTCAAACATGTATAAAACACTCTATGTTCCAGATACTGGGAGCACTGAATAGCCTATAGTAGTGGTTTCCAAACTCTGTACATTGGAGTCACCTGTACAATTTAAGAAACAACACAAGTCCTGATGTCCAGTTTACACTCCATATCAAGTCATCAGGACATCTGGGTGGGTCAATACTTTTTAAAGATTTTCCAAGTGATTTTAATGTATCGTGAAGACTGGGACAAACTGGCCTAAGGAAAAGAGACTGAGCTTTGGAGTAAACCAGACCCAGGTTCAAGTTCGGGTCCTTCCACTTATCAGCTATGTGACCTTAAGAAGAAATGTAACCTTTCCAAGTCCCAGTTTCCTCCTTGACAAAGGGAGACGCCATCACCACTTTGAAAATGTTAAATGAGGTGATAAAAACAAAGAATACATGTCACTTAATAAATAGTTATTATTTTTTAAAAACTCATGGAAATAAACATAACCAAATATAATTCAGAGAAGAGTCAATCAAGTGCTAAAAGTAATGCACTAAAGGAGACGAGGGGAGCAACTGCTACTTCTGTCCGAGGAGCATCAAAGAAGGCTTCACCAAGGAGGTGGCCAGTGATTAAGCTTCACTTATGGCAGGATCCATTTGGATTGGCAGAAAATGAGGATAAATACCTTCCTAATGGAAGGAACAACGTGTGGAAACGTGGAATAAAGACGAGAGGGTTTAGGGGTCACTAAGGAGATTCGTGTTGCAGGAGTGAGGGGCACAGAGAGTATATGATGGGGGATGCGTTCATGACAACACAGAGGGCCTTGAATGCCCTTGTGAGGAGTCTGAGCCTTTCCCTGCTCACAGTGAGAGGTCAGTGCTAACACTGAGGGAGAATTCTTGTCATTAAACCTGTGTTTGGAGGCAAGCAAGCCAGTGAAGGGTCATGGCAACTGGTTGGGGAAGGAGAGTTAGTCTCTGAATTACTGAATGGACACAAAACCGTAGTGCCACCTGGCTCTATGAGCTACTGCTTCACTGTGGGAGTTTACGCTCCAGTGTCTCTATGTGCATGCGTAGTTGTTGGTGTTATTTATACAAGATAGAGGGGCTTCAGGGGAAAGACACTGAACTCAGTTTGAGACATGCCAAGTTTGAAATGAGATATCCTGTTGGCAGGTGGAAAGAGGTCAGGAGCTCAGAAGAGATGGGGTGGAGTCCAAGTGAGTGAAAGCACATGCGTGAAGCTGTGGGAGAGAATGAGACAGCCCTGGGAGGGAAACAACCCACCAGGGCCCAAATGAGAACTTTGGGCTCACATTCAAATGGTGACAAAGGAATCAGATCAGAGGGTTTCAAGGGGGAATCTAAAGAGTGTCTAAAAAGCCAAAGAGGGAGAGGTCCCAGGACTTGTGGGAAATTAGAATGAAGAATCTTGGAATGAGGAATCAGGCAGTCTTTGTTCTCCTTTGAAGAAGTGGGTACGAAGAGTTGAAGGAGTGTGTGAAGGGATGTTTCTCTCTCACATCAATGCTTCTCTCCTTGTCTTCTTCCCTCCCTTCCCTTCTCTCTAAAACTAAATAAATAAAATCTTAAAAAAAAATAAGAAATCATAGTGAGAAAGACTTAAGGCAGAAGACAGAGAACCCAAGGAGGGAGATAAGTATTTGGGTGGCAGTGGCTACATCTTGGGTTGTCATGGCAGATCACGTAGGCAGGGTTGGGCTACAGACTAGACAGACAGGGTGAAGGGGTGTGAGCACTGCCTGGGTTTCTAGCCCATGCCAGTCCCCAGGCTGCATTCCTATCCTTGAGGGAACCCAGTGGCCTGCCCAGGGTGTAGTCTGGGTAAAAGCCCTCCAGCTGAGCAGAAGCTGGGGATGTCTGGATTAGTAGGCCTTTCAAATTTGTCTTCTTAGAACAAAAAGGATGCCAGGTAGGGATGACCTGGCAACAATCTCAAAATTTAGAGTCTGGACATCTCTTTGAAAAGCTGAACTAAAGCAGAACAAGAAGTCAGTTGTCTTCACAATGTGACGTGGTAAGTCAGCCATTGGTTCTGATCCTTGTGGGTGTTTGGCCATGACTCTCACATGTTCAGAGGTTTAAGCTCATTGAAGCTGTGTAATCAGAAGTCTCCAATCCAGGTTCCCCCAGCCATGGCTGGCTGCTTGCCCAGCATGAGTGCTGCTAACAGGCCAGCCGTACTCAGGGCATGTGCCTGCTTATTGTGTGGCTGCTTGTTCCACAAAGTTATGGCTTCCAAATACCAATGTAGAAAGAGAACGGGCTGTGTGGGGCAGAGCTAAGAGGGGAGGGAGCGGGGTGCTGGTGGTAAAACACAGCATGTGGAAGGAGTGAGGAGAGAAGCCCCAGAAAGAAACTGTCACAACAACCGTCTGGAAAATGAGCAAGAGCAAACACAGTTATGAAACACTGTCCATTTCCCACTAAAGGAACCCAGGGCTCCTTCTGGGGGCAAAGAAAGTACAGAATAAGCTTCGAATGTCTTGTTGTGCCAGAAAGCAAAGAAGTGATCAAAGAATACTGGGGACATGTCAAAAAGATAGTACCAAACTGAGTAGGTTCCTACTAGCCAATGTGGCACAATTTTAACATCAAAATAAATAATGATCATAACAGATTATAACCTACCGAATAGAGTAGGAATTCACAAGTCCTTTCATATGCAGATAAATCCAGTAATAAATTGAAAGTTGGTGAGGAATAAGCTATTTGCATAATGTCAAAGTTCTCCCTGAAAACTACTTACTAATTACAAGGGGGAGGGGAAGAGGTGCCTGACTGACACACCATGATCAAGTGATTGAAGTCCTCACTGCCAGCAATTCTACAAATTGAAAACATATGTTACCTGACGCATGAGAAGAACACAGCATTGCTCTGGGAGTAGCCCTTAGAAAGATGCATATCCTGAATCTGATCATGAGGAAATATCAGACAAGCCCAAACCAAAGCACATTCTACCAGTCTTCAAAAACGCTAAGAAGTTGAACTGAGGGAAAGACTAGACTCTTACCAGAGTGCGGAAACTGAAGCGGCGCGAGAGCTAAATGCTATGTGAAATTCTAAGTAAGTCCTTCGGCTGCAAAAACAGTAACAGAACCGTTGGAGGCACTTGAATGGGATTGCTGAGTGGGGGAGAGAGGATGCTCCGCGCCACTGCAGCTTCCTGCTTTTCACAATTGCACTGCGTCAAGTAGAAAAATGTCCTCGTTTGCAGGGAATGCACACTGATGGGGGTGGGAGTTATGGGGCATCATGTTAGCAACTACGTCTCAAAAAAAAAAAGGTTTTTGGACTACAATTCCAACTTTTCTGTACATTTTTTTGTTTGCTTCAAATATTAAAAAACATAAAATATAAAAATATCAGTCTCAATGTTTAAAAAAAACAACTTGTTTTAGAGTATGTAATGGGTTGAATGGGGGGGGCCCAACAAAGTATATCCACATCCTGGAGCCTGTAATGTGAACTTATGTAGAAAAAGGATCTTTGTGATGTGATTAAGGATCTCAAGAGCCTCCTGTATTATCCGGGCGGACCCCAAATCCAGCAAGTGTCCTTATCATAGACACTGAGGAAAGGCACAGAGGGGAAGGGCCTGGAACCACCAGAAACAGGAAGAAGCAAGGAAAGGAGCATGACCCTGCTGATACCTTGATTTTGAACTTCTGACCACCAGAACTGTGAGACAATAAATGTCTGTTGCTTTAAGCTGTGTACTCTGTGGTAATGTTACTGCAGCCATAGTAAACTAATACAGAATAGTTTTCTCCTTTCATTTTGTTTGAAATAGAAAATGATGTAAAAACTGAAACCCACATGTGCTTTGGATGTCCTCACCAATTTAGTGTCTGCCCGAAGGGGGTGGACATTAACCCTCTGAGTGGGGCATGTTTCACTCCTGAGAAAAGGACCAGCAAATATTGCATTTGACTTTTACCATTGACACTTTGGGTGACAGAGTGCTAGGCTTCTTGGGATTCTTCCTAAGCGGTTCTGAACCAGGAGTGATTTGGGCCCCGAAGGGACATGTGATAATTTCTCGACACACTTTTGGTCGTCGTAACTGTGGGGCAGGGGTTGCTCCTGGGATCCAATAAATAGAGGCTGGGATGCTGCTAAATATTCTATAATGCACAGGACAGTCCCTCACCACAGAGATGTCATCTGGCCTAAAGTGTCATATTGATGAGGATGAGAAATCCCGTTCTAAGGGAACGACTTTCTTTTTCGTTCTACAAAGAAGAGGGATCGTTGGGTCATATGGTAGTACTATTTAAATTCTTTTGTTTACTGGTTCCCACAGTGGCTGTACCATTTCACACACCCACCAACAGTGCACAGTGGTTCCAATTTACCCACATCCTTGACAACGTTAGTTTTTGTTTTTAATAACGGCAATCTTAAAAGGGGTGAGATATCTTGCTGTGGGTTTTACTTTTTGTTTGTTTTTGTCTCATTGGTTTTGAATTGCATTTCCCTGATAATTAGTGATGTTAAACACCTTTTCATATTCCTGTTGGCTATTTGTACATCTTCTTTAGAAAAATGTCTTTTAAAGGCATTTGTCCCACTCGTCTATTTCTTCTTTTGTTGCTCAGGCTTTTGTTGTCATGCCCAAGAAATCATTGCCAAGGCCAAAGTCATGAAGATTTTCCCTATTTTTTATTCTAGGAGTTTTGCAATTTCAAGTCTTACTTTTAAGTCTTTAGTCTATCTTGAGTTTATTATTATGTATGGTGGAAGATAAGGATCCAGTTTTCTTTTTTTACATGGGTATAACCAGTTTTTCCAACACCATCTAGAAGAAACTATCCTTTCCTCATTGAGTGTTCTTGGCCCCCTTGTAGAAGATCAGTTGACTGTGTATGCGTGGGTTGACTTCTGAGCTCTTTATTCAGGTCAATTGGTCTTTATCTGTTTTTATGCCAGTACCATACTGTTTTAATTACTGTACCTCATAATATGTTTTGGTATAAGAAAGTGTGATGCCTCCAGCCTTATTCTTATTTCTCAAGATTGTTTTGGCTAGTCAGGGGTCCTTTGTGGTTTCTTGAATTTTAGGATTTAAAAAATTATTTTGTAAAAACTGTCATTGGGATTTTGATAGGAATTTCATTGAATCTATAGGTTGCTTTGGACATTTTAACAATATTAAGTCTTCTAATCCATAAACATGGGATGTCTTTCCAGTTAAATTATTTATCTTCTTTAATTTTTTCACCAATAGTTTGTAATTTTCAGTGCACAAGTCTTTGTATCTTCGGTTAAGTTTATTCCTAAGTATTTTATTCTTTTTGGTAAATGGGATTGCTTTCTAAATTTCTTTTTTGGACAGTTCTTTGTTATCCTTCCAGACTATTTATATGTCTTTCAGTTCCAGAAGTCTGTGGTGTACAGTAAGATATGGGCTATATATAAGGTGTGTAAAACAAGTGAAGGATCTGGGATTTCTGAAGAGTCTCAGCCTCACACCTTTTTTTAGGCTGGTCTTGCTCTTTACCACTCATATGTGGAGAAAATTTTTAGGTGACTGCTATAAATTGGCTCAATTTCAATGACCAGACCACGTTGTACAGAGTGTGCCGGAGCGTGAGCCGTGAGCCCTGGAGGCTGAAGCTCTGACGTGATTTATCCTGGGAGGAAAGCACTCCTCCGACATTGACCACCTCTCTTTCCCTCCCTCCTTCCTTCTGCTCAGCACTTACTGATCACCACCAACGCAAACCTGTGCTAAACATCAGGAATTCAAAGATAAGTAAGTTTATCATCTCATAGGAGGATAGAAAGAGACACTAAAATATGAAACTCTGAGTGCCATCATAATGGTATCAACAGAGAGAGAAATTTTGAAAAACCTTCCTGTATAAGGCAGAGAAATTCAGATATTTCATAGAAGACAAGGAGAAAAGATTCTGTAGCGATAACATTGAACCAATGATCTCAAAGCTCAGTTCAGTTCTTTCCGTGGCGGAAATGGGCTGTGGGACGTGTGGAGCTCCCGGTCTTTGAAAATCTAATGTGCTTTTTAACTATCAGGTGACATCTTTCTGAACTAAAAGACATCTAGGGATATTTTTGAAGACAAATATTCTTATGCATGCTGAAAATCTGCATTTATGAAAACATTTCTTACTGAGAGTCAAACGGAACTTGTTAGACTTGCTATGGATGCTGCAGGGCCCCTCGGGTTTGAGATTGTCAGTGGATATAATCACAGTGAGCGAGGCAGAGAAATTAGAGCCTGGGGCAGCTGTCATGACTCACATTCTCTGTTCTCACTTGAATCAGGTGGGGAAAAGGGGCTGGATTACCTGAACGTCCCTTTTAAGACATGTTTTTTGGCTGTGGTGACCAGTGAGTGTTGGGCCATCTCTTTTCGTGCTTTGATTAAAGTAGGTGATTAAAACACCTACTTGCCTGTAGCTTGACTATTTTTAGACTAACATTTCCTAGAGTCCAAGAGACCCTGTGCAAATATGGGCAAAGATGCTCAAAGGAGTCGGGAAAGGGAGAGGGGCCCTGTGCAGCCCTTGCATATGAAATCATAATAGTGCCATTTGAATAGCCGATATCCCTCCTGGTGACAGCTACAGGCACATGAAAGCTGGTCCAGGGACTGCTCAGCTAATTGAAGTGCCATGTAGGTTCTCTTTCCCCTCAAGAACTTTTCTGATAAATAGCTCTTGACCAGCTCCTTATATGGCCACAGACAGCCCCAGGAGATTGAGATGTATTTTGGACACAATCTGATCCTCATTTCTCAAGGGTCTCAGGCCTTTGCCTCTGTAGCGGAGGGAGACAGCAGTGGGCTCCAGAGGCCCTCGTACCCTGGCCCTGTGGCAGTCACTTTTCCTCTGAAGATCCTCCCTTATCTTGAAGAAGAGAGGTGCCTGGCGCTTGTCACATCATGTAGGGCAGTGGCTAAGATAGTTTGAAAGAAGCCATGTGGGGAGATCAGAACTAGCAAACTTGCACAGGAGGAAAGTGGCCCTTGACTTGTTCACCTTTTGAGAGCCTTTGGGGCCCATAGAGAATAATTTCCTAAGCCCCCTAGGGTGTGACACGCTGGCTAGCAAATTTATTTTGTTTATTACTTAGGAGAGCTACACCAGACAGCAGGGGTGCTGGTATTGCTTACATCAGGTGCCACAACCAAGAGGTGTTTCCCCCCAAAGGCCTGTGGCCCTTGCATGCTGGATTTTTTTCTTGTTCCTCTATGGAACTCAATGCATCATATATGTTGAATGAATAAATGCTCTACTTGGAGCAGAGAAAGAAGCTGGTGGCTCATTAGAACTTTGTGCTTCGAACTTGACGTTTTAGGGATTTCACATGTCTATTAATAATGCTACATCACAGATACCTAAGAGTACGCTAGTCACAGAAGACAAAAACCTAATGGCTAAAGAGGACAAAAACTCATTTTGATGTTAACATTGCAGGAAAAATGATGCTGTAAGATGTTGTGACTTTTCATCAATGGTCTTGATGGATTCTGGCATCTGCTGCACCCTCTAATCAGTGTGGCCACTCACGTTCTAAAGAGTCCCTGGCCTCCGCAGAAAGCCAAGCACTCTACCTGAATGGCTGCCGCTGCCTAACTCCCTTCCGGAAAACTCTAGAGGAAAATACTTTCTACCTTCTCCAGGTAGACTTTTCTTAATAGAGGCCACATCTTCCCTGAGGAGTATAGAAGAGAGGGGGAAGAAAACTTCCAGGAAAAACAAGGAGCCAGGAGTGAACAGACAGCCCTCTCAGGCTCCCTCACAGCAGCGCATATTTAACGTGGACTGGGAACTGTGGAGTGACAGCTATTCAGAAACGTATACCCGGGAGTGTAACGACCTGTAATATATGAACCGACTTTGGAGTAACTTGTAATATGCTTAACATAACATTGCAACCGGGGGAGCCATTTTTTAAAGAATAAAACAATGAGGAAGAATAAATATCATTAATACAGTGTGAGTGACATGGGAGTTCCAATGAATAGGAGATTTTCTCACTCTGACATCAGATTCTAATTGCAGAGGGACCATCTTAGTTGTCACTAATCAGCATTAAAAAAATAATGTAAAATGTAACGTGTTATCTAGAAGACCCATAGCCTTGGCTGGTGAAAAAGAGAGTGGCCCCAGGAGAGTGATAGGTACTAACTGGTCACCCAGGAGAGTGACAGCTACTAACTGGTCACTCTGGCCAAAAACACAGATCTCATCAGGCTCTCTCAGGTACCATCACTGGGATTTGCTTAGGTGACTGGAGAAAAAACAGAACACTTGAACAGCTGCCTCAATCCTTAATTCCTCCACTCTGTTCAGCCACATTGGTATCTGGGGACACTTAAAAGGCCCCAGGGCCCTCCTGGGAATCCATGACCAGCACCAGGGGGAGCCCACAGGCAGGCCAGGAGTAGGCACTGAGTACATGACGCCCAGCTGGGGACCATGCCACAGCCGGGTGCAGCCTGGATTCCCCTTGGAATTGTCTGGAAGTCCCCACTTGGTTAGGATAGACTAGATGTTCAGAAGGACAACACATCTAGTTCTTGGGACCTTCCTTTTGATTCAGCATAGACCTTGTCCAGTGTTTTCCAAAGTAAATGTTGTGAAATGTTCATAAGTGTCCTTTATAAAAGGGGGAGGGTGTCCTATGACCGCATTAGAAGTGCCGATTAAACAGATATCTTTACCAGGGAACTTCTCAGGGCTTCCTGACATTGTGACTTCCAAGAGAATGGTAAAAGTTACAATGTTCCCAGAAAAGCATTTTACTGGACTGACATTTCTCCAAACCCATTGTGGGAAACACTGGTCTGTATTTGTTGGAAACAGGGATCCTCTTCCTGTTTCAAATCCATACGTAGCATCCCACTTGTGTTTGTGCTTCTATTGTCTATTCTAGAAACATTAGTTCCCCATCTCCTAATCATAACACATACGGTGAAGAAAAACGTGACGTCCACCTTGTCTGTTGAGATCTGCTCAAGTTCTACACCTTTCCAGGGGATTCGAGAGGCAGTGTCCCTGCTGCACTTTGCGTAGGGCTAAAGATCAGCTGGGAGGCCAGGTAGGTAGGGAGTTAGGCAGCTGTGTCATGGCCAGCGTCCAGGTGTGTGGGGTTCAAACCCCGCTCCGTAACTCCGGAGCGGATGGCGTTCGTTCATAGCACCTCACAGGGTGGTTTGGAGAATTGCAAGGCATCATGCACCTGAAGTGCCTGATGCATGGTAAGGAAGAACAATGATTGCTTGGGGAACACGGGATAAGAAGAGATAACATGGCTCAAAATTATAATTTGGCAAAGTTTTTACAAAACTTCTCATGAAGCTACTGTTCCAAAATGAAGTAAACAAATTTTATTTCATTTTAACGTTTTCCCTGGACTTCTGTAAAACAATGCTCACTTCTGTTTTAGCGCCCCCTCTCCTCTTCAATGGTCTAGAAGAGGGAATGTCTAGTTCTACATCACGAGTGTATGAAGATGAGTACCATACTGTGGACTTGAATTTCTTATGGTTCAGTCAGGGAGGCAGACAAGTAAAAGTACAAGTAATACTGTGCTAAGTGCTACAATTCAAACTGCAATTGAGAGAACTTGACAATATCCCTAGCACACAGTGGGTCCTCAACACATTTCAGCTGAGTAAATGTCGTGGGGGATTCGTCCCAACCAAAACCCGGGGTTGACCGTAACCAATGCGTGTATAAATCTCACACTGAGACACGCGGGGGGAAGGAATCCGGCGGCCACGGGTCTCCTCCACCATCGCCCATCTTGGGGAGAAAAGACCTCGTGGGTTGCCCAGCCGGGGGTTTTATTAGAGGCATTAAGACACATTTACATTGGATTGATTATTCATGGCATTAAGCAGAACAGGTAGGATTACTCATTAGCAAAGCATTGGGATGTTGATTCAGATCCGGTGGCAGACCCGACCAGGTTAAAGCAATATTCAGAGATCAGCAAGCCAGAATTTTTTAAGATACACCTTTGCCAAATTCCTATTAGAGAATTCCCATTCCACAGACATGATCCACACTTGCTCACACAGGAATCACACGGAGCTGTGCTCAAAACGTGTAAATTCTCAGGACTGCGTGTTTACACACGTGTGGAAATCACTGCCACAAGTAAAGGAAAGAGTGAACACATGAATCTAATATATACTGATGTAAAAGAGGTCATCATTGATTTGAGGGGCAAAATATCCTTGTGATCTTAATTTATATGTTCTCCCTGCATTCTTCCTTTTATCATTTCTAGTTAAGTGTACAGATCTTGCAGTTCTTTGCCCCAGATAATTATCAAGGAAGCAGACTGAAAGAGCCTATGTATGAAGAGATTGCTCCCACTGCAGAGACTGTCCTGGGTGTGCGCAGTGGGGAGTAGAGAAGCTGAGAGGCATAAAGTCACGGGGTGTGAGCCTGCAAGCAGCACCCAGATCTCACAAAGAGTGGCTTAGATGCACACAGCGGTGGGGGGGAGGGGCTAGTACGGGGACACTTCATGTCCTACAGATCATGTGTACCACAGAAGCAGAGAGCCACCAGACTTCAGGGGCACCGTGGTCTTGGATTATGACACGGTCACAGGGCAACACAACATGGTTTTGTGGGATGGGGGCTCTGAGCATGAAGTAGGTGGTTAGAAAAAATTTTTTAAAAAATTTTATTCTTCATACACTGTCTAAAAGTGTAACTGCCTCTTCCTTAGGCAAATACATAACCTGAGTTTTCTTGCCTTTTTAAAAAGTCCTTACCTGAGGATTTATTTATCGATTCAAGAGAGGAAGAGAGAGAGGGGAAGAGAGACATCGATTGGTTGCTTCCCATAAGCGCTCCGACAGGGGATCGGTCCCGCAGTCCCCTGGTGCACAGTACGATGCTCCAACCCACGGAGCCACCTGGCCAGGGTGAGTTCGCTTGCCTTTTGATGATGGTCATTTGAAGTTTTCAATTCCAAAGTTTTCTGCCTAAGGCTGGTCAACACACAAGCTTCAAGGCTGAAAACTCAAGGGACTGTGAAATTAGCTACCGCTGGACATAACAGACAAGCTGGAGAAAGAGGGGAAGAGAAACTACATACTTTATGCCCTGTTGCAGGCCGCTCTACACCAGATCCATGAGCACTGACTGGTTTGTGGAGGACTAACCCCCACCCATTTCTCGGCAGGGTTGGATATGGGCAGGACGCCGCTGCACAGCGGCAGGCGACCAGGGGCAGTTCACCCCAAATCTAGCTTATGGCTTGCATGATGTAGATGTGGAAGTGCTCATTTGACCTCTGAAAAACAAAGGCTTCTAACTACTAGCCTGTTCCCCACCTAAAAGGATTAAGCCATTCAGCAAACCAGCAACCTGAACACTAAAAGCAGAAGCAACTGCTAATTGCTAGAGAAGCCATTTACTAAGAAATGTCTTATACAGTGCTTTCCAAAGCCAGAAATTTACTACTGAGCAGGAATGTTTTATTAATAGGAAAGTTAGCAAGCTTTTAGCTGAAAATAGTAGATTTTAGTAAAAGGTTAAACATAAAGACTAGTTTTACATCTCAGAGAAATCTAGATAAGGCCATCAGCTCTAACAAATGTAGCTAATGGTTAAGAATGCCTTTGCCTACGTATCAGTCCTCTTGAATCTCAGAGGTACAAAGAGCAACCACCGCACACATCTTTAACTCAGAGAGATCTAAGACCTTGAAAATATATGTTCAGCCATTAACTAGGACCTAGAGTTTTGTAGTTTAATACTGTTTCCTGGCTAATAGGTAGATTAACTAACCTCCTTATCATAGCATCTATTTGTTTAAGCCCAGGTGAAAATTAAAGTACTCTTGCATGTCAACCTTTTAGAGCTGTTAATAATTTGTAGTTGTCGCTACTGATTGTAAAAAGAAACCTTTTAAAAATAGAGAAAATCTTGCTGTAGTTGTTCAGTCAGTGGCAGAGGGCAAAGACTCCTGACTGGCCTCCAGCATTCGGAAAGAGAGTGTTGGATTATTTTATTTTTTTGTTTTATTTTTTTTTATTTTGAATTGGCCTCTACCATCTCTCCTTCGGGGAAACCTAAAAACTCAGAGTGTTGTAAAGACCGGACCTTTGCAATGCCTTCCTTGCTCCTGCTACAGAAGGATAAATATAACTTGGAAGGAAATAGACATTACCTGAAGGTCATCTGTTCCCCAAGCTCCCTGCAGCTCTCCGGAGCATTCCTGATACAGGGCCAACCTACCCCTCATTAGATATTTCCCCTTTTCAGACAGTCGTTTGTTCAACCTCAGCCATCCTTGACTCTCAAAAGGCAGAACTACAAGACTAGTTCCTTCAAGACCCTGCCCAGCCCCCTCCCCGCAATCCCCCACCAAATGTCAATTCCTAGCACGGCCAAAGCTGTCACTACTGCAGATCAGAAGCCAAACTATGGATGGAAACGTCATAGAGGCGTCCCTTCTACCTCATTTTCAGCACCTACGCGGGGGCACCCTCATCTGTGTCTTCTCGGCACACAGATTTGACTTAGCCTCCTGCGGTGCATGGCCATGGGGCAAGGAGAAAAACAATATGAACAGTGGGCAGAACACAAACATGTTTTAAACATTTTAACATTGCCTCTGAAGTTTCACATTAAAGAAAGACATACTTTTATTTTATTTTTTAGTATATTTTATTGATTATGCTATTACAGTTGCACCAATTTTCCCCTTCTTTCCCCCTCCATCCGGTATGCCCCTTCTCTCCAGCAATCCCTCCTCATAGTTCATGTCCGTGGGTCATGCATATAAGTTCTTTGGCTTCTCCATTTACTATACTATTCTAAACCTCCCCCTGTCTATTTTGTACCTACCATTTATGCTTCTTATTCCCTGTACCTTTTCACCATTCTCCTCCTTCCCTCTCCCAGCTGATAACCCTCCAGATGATCTCCATATCTATGATTCTGTTCCTGTTCTTGCTGTTTGCTTAGTTTGATTTTGTTTTTTACATTCAGTTGTTGATAGTTGTGAGTTTGTTGTCATTTTAATGTGCATAGCTTTGATTTTCTCTTTCTTAAACAAGTCCCTTTAACGTTTCATGTAATAATGGCTTGGTGATGATGAACTCGTTTAACTTGACCTTATCTGGGAAGCACTTTGTCTGCCCTTCCGTTCTAAATGATAGCTTTGCTGGATACAGTAATCTAGGTTGTAGGTCCTCACTTTTCATCACTTTGAATACTTCTTGCCTGCAAAATTTCTTTTGAGAAGTCAGCTGACAGTCTTATGGGAACTCCTTTGTAGATAACTCTCTGCTTTTCTCTTGCTGCTTTTAAGATTCTCTCCTTATCTTTAACCTTTGACATTTTAATTATAACGTTTCTTAGTGTCGTACTCCTTGTATTCAATTTGTTTGCAACTCTCCATGTCTCCTGGACTTGTATGTCTATTTCCTTTGCCAGATTAAGGAAGTTTTCTTTCAAATAAGTTTTCAATTTCTTGCTCTTCATTTTCTCCTTCTAGCATCCCTATGATTTGGATATTGGTATGTTTAAAGTTGTCCCAGAAGTACCCAAGCCTCTCCTTATTTTTTTGAATTCTTGTTTCTCCATTCTATTCTGGTTGAATGTTTATTTCTTCTGTACATTCCAAATTGTTGATTTGAATCCCAGTTTCCTTCCCTTCACTATTGGTTCCCTATAGATTTTTCTTTATTTCACTTAGTGTAAACTTCATTTCTTCCTTTATGTTGGTGAGGCACTCAGTGAATTCTCTGATCATCCTGATCATCAGTGTTTTGAACTCTGCATCTGATAGGTTGGCTATCTCCATTTTTAGTTCTTTTTTCTGGGGTTTTGTTCTGTTCTTTCACTTGGGCTGTATTGTGTTGCTTCCTCAATTTGGCAGCCTCCTTGTTTGTTTCTGTGTGTCAAGTAGAGCTGCTTTTACTCCCTGTCTTATTAGTGTGGCCTATCGTAGAAAAGGCACCTGTAAATTGTGTGGGCAGAACCTTAGGTAATTGCCAGGGTGGGGCAAACCTCTTCATTGCTTTGTGGCTCTGTATGGGGGGATGGGGCTTGGGGAGGAGTCAGTGACGTTGCCTGCCTCCTGGATGCCTGCTGGGCACTCACCCCACTTCCAGTCACCTCACCCACCTCCTGTATGCAATTGGCACCCTTCCAGCTGTTGCTGTGAGGTTTGTGTATGTTCTAAGCCTGTGCGGGCCCTTTAAGTGGTGAAAATTGGCAGTTTCTTCCAGTGCCCCAACTCCTGCTGGATTTTACAACCAGGGGTAATGGAGACTTATCTTCCCAGTGCTGGAACCCTGGGTTGTACAATCTGGCCTGGGGCTGGGATCACTCACTCCCAAGATATCCCTGCCAATTTTTATCCACCTCACATGAATGTGGGACCATCTGATCCCCCACCACCACTTCACACCACAGCATATCTTTTCCACCCCTCTCTGCCCTGGTTTTTTGACTCTGCCCCTCATACCTGTCTGGATGAATGTGGCATCTTTAAATTTTTGGTTGTCATACTTCCATACAGCTTGATTTTCTGATGGTTCTCGGTGTTACTTGTTTTAGAGATCTGGTTATAATTCTTTCTACGGTTGTGTGAAGAGGCAAAGCGTGTCTACGTATGCCTCCATCTTGACTGGAAATGAAAGTTGTACTTTTTAAATGATTGAAAGAGTGACCAAAACTTGACTTAGAAGTAATCCATGGGTGTGAGGTATCAGGGTTTACTACATCTGGGGCAGGTAGTTGAACATATTTGATGTTTTCATTAGATATTGCAAAGTAACATTAAAAAGAAATTCCTTGAAGGCAGTAATGGAGACCAATTATTAGGAGATGCCTACAAGCAATTACTCACATGATTGAATCTACAAGTAAATCCAAAATTTTTCACTTGAAAGAATACATTAGACAAACTTTATGAGACTAATTAAAGGAGGAAAATACAGAGAACGGAGGCAGCAAAAATATACAAAATTAGTTATAAGAGAAATCATCACAAATGCAGAAAAGATTAAATATGTAATTTAAATTATATACCTAAGTTACTCTGTGGTATACATTTTCTTTTTCAATTTCCAAGTAATTTTAGTCAGAATTTTATATTTGTTTCCTGATTCAATACGTACTATTCAAAACAGTATAAAAATGGGTTAGGGCAGTGGATTAGTGTTTTGGGGATAAGAGATGGCACCTGGGGCAAGAGCCTACCCCAAAGTAAAAGGTATCTAAAATGGTCATGTTTCCTCCTTTGCCTTAAAAAGTGACCCTTATTCAAAGGAAAAAAAGAAAAAAAAAGACAAGATGCCCATCCCTTGGCTCTCTTCCCTGCCCTCTCCTACTCCTCCTCATGCCCCCAAAGGCTGAAGTCTGGCTGTGGAGAGGTGGCAGACTAGCTCCTCTCATATGAGGTCAGCAACATTGAAGGGCATCTCCTCGATGGAGGTGATGTAGAAGGTCTCAGTGTCTCAAAGACTTCTTGTCTTCTTCTGTCACCATGTTAGTAGCCACACACTTATGGCCAAAACATCCACCCCGACCCAATGATTCTGTGGATACAGTTTTCTGTGTTTGTGGGAAGGTCATAAGTTGACAACTAAAGAAAACTCCTCCACATCAGTGCCTCTAGCCAGCAGGTCAGTGGTAATTAATACTCTGCTAGAGCCAGAGTGGAACTCCCTCTTGATTATACCTCAGTCCTTTTGGTCCGTATCTCCAATGCACAGCAGAGACGGTGAAGTCTTGGGCATGCATCTTTTCAGTGATCCAATCAACCTTTCTTCCAGCATTGATGAAGTCAATGGCCTGGGTAAGGGTCTCATACGAGTCCCACAGTGTATGGCTTCCACTCACCTTGTTCCATATTGATGTGGAATTGGTGGATACCCTCCAGAGGCAACCATTCCTTCTTGACAAGAATACAAGTGGGGTTCCTTGTGAACTTCTTGGTCACCTCAAGCACATTGGAAGGCAGTGTAGCTGATAGTAAATCTACCTGGGTTTTGTTGTTGAGCTGTTTGTCATAGACCTGGTCCCAGAGTCCACAGCTTAACATTTCATCAGCTTCATGCAGTACAAACATCTTGATGTATTTGGGAAACAGGTATTTTCAGTTGAGCATATCAAACAGCCTGGGGTGCCCATGATGATATGGTGAGTTTCCACCTGCAGCATCTGCACCTCAGCACGCACAATGGTACCACCAACGCAGGCATGGCAAGAAGCACCCATGAAGAGCCTCCTAAAGCCATGACTACCTTCTGTATCTGCCATGTCAATTCCCTAGTGGCTGCCAGAACCAAGGCCTGGGTGGCCTTTAGATCCAATTTAATCTGTTGCAGAATTGTTATAGCAAAAGTGGCCATTTTTCCTTTCCCAGACAGAGTGATCATATCATAACGTTGATACAAGGAAGAATGACTCACTGTTGGATGGCAGAGGGCTTCTCAAAACCATAAGCATAGATGCCATGGAGGAGTGTGCACTTTCCGATGCACTCGGAAAGGTTCATCAAAGCTGCCAACAATCTCACTTCACTTACTCAAGATGATGCCTTCAAGATCCATTCCATAGGGGCCATTGTCACTGGATCCATTGGCTTAAAGTGTGAGTATGCTGACTGAGGCATGTTAGAAATACTGATAGCTGGCTCTTCCTACCAGCACCCAACCTTGACCCAATCCTCAACTCCAGGAATCCTAACTTGCACTGATGCTGCTTAGAAACTCCTGTGGTAATACATTTGAATGGCTAGAAAAAATGGTTATTTCCTAGAAAAATATACAACCTAAATGTAAGAAGAAATGTACTGATCACCATAGCAGATAGTAAAAACATGATCATAAATCTATCATTAACAAAGCAAAAATCAGGAGTTTCATATCTGAGTTTTTTTTCCTAATCCTTGACGATCAGTGTTAATTATTCTGGGCCACATAAAAATACAAAAATCTGCTGGACTTCCAGCCAAGATGGAGGCTTAAGTAGATACATTTTGCCTCCTTCCACAACCAAAAGAAGGACAACAACAAATTTAAAAACAAAAAATAACCAGAACTGCCAGAAAATCAAACTGTATGGAAGTCCAACAACTAAGAAGTTAAAGAAGAAACATTCATCCAGACCAGTAGGAGGGGCGGAGATGGGCTGCCAGGGAGGAGAAGACTCATGGCAAGGTGTTGGTTGGAGGACCAGGGTGGACAAGGTGGCGGATGGTGGACTGGGCAAGGCAGTGGCTAGTAGAGCATGTGGTCCCATATTTGTGTGCAGATAATCCAGGAGGAACAGCTGGGGAGTGAGACAGACCGGGTAACCCAGGGTTCCAAGGTGGGAAAATAAAGCCTCAAAACCTCTGACTAAAAAAACCTATGGGGGTTGAGGCAGCAGGAGAAACTCCTGGCCTCAAAGGACAGTTCATTGGAGAGACCCACAGGGTCCTAGAATGTACATAAAACACCCACCCTGGAATCAGCACCAGAAGAGTCCAATTTGCTTGTGGGTAGTGTAGGAAGTGACTGAAAGCAGGCCAAGAGCTGAGCAAGTAGCATTTTTCCCTCTCAGACTCTTCCTCCACATACAGCACCACAATGCAGTGAAGTGGGCTGCCCTGCCCTGGCGAATATCTAAGGCTCCGCCCCTTGGTATGTAAGACAAAAAAATATGGCCCTAATGAAAGAACAGATCAAAGCTCCAGAAAAAATACAACTAAGTGATGAAGAGATAGCCAACCTATCAGATGCACAGTTCAAAACATTGGTAATCAGGATGCTCACAGAAATGGTTGAGTATGGTTGCAAAACAGAGAAAAAAGTGAAGGCTATGTGAAGTGAAATAAAAGAAAATGTACAGGGAACCAACAGTGAAGGGAAGGGAACTGGGACTCAAATCAATGGTTTGGAGCAGAAGGAAGAAATAAACATTCAACCAGAACAGAATGAAGAAAGAATAATTAAAAAAAAATGAGGAGAGGCTTAGGAACCTCCAGGGCAACTTTAAACATTCCAACACCTGAATCATAGGGGTGTCAGAAGGAGAAGAGGAAGAGCAAGAAATGGAAAACTTATTTGAACAAATAGTGAAGGAGAACTTCCCTTATCTGGCAAAGGAAACAGACTTCCAGGAAGTCTGGGAAGCTCAGAGAGTCCCAAAAAAGTTGGACCCAAAAAGGAATACACCAAGGCACATTATAATTACATCACACAAGATTAAGACAAGAGAATCTTAATTAAAAGCAGCAAGAAAAAAGGAGACAGTTACCTACAAAGGAGTTCCCATAAGACTATCAGCTGATTTCTCAAAGGAAACCTTATAGAAAGGGGTTGGAAAAAAGTAGTCAAAGTCATGAATGGCAAGGACCTACATCCAAGATTACTCTATCCAGAAAAGCTATCATTTAGAATGGAAGGGCAGATAAAGTGTTTCCCAGATAAGGTCAAGTTAAAGGAGTTCATCATCACGAAGCCCTTATTACATGAAATGTTATCTAAGAAAAAGAGAAGATGAAAAATATGAACAGTAAAATGACAACAAACTTACAACTATAAACAACCAAACCTAAAAAATCAAAACCAAAAACAAACCAAGCAAACAACTAGAACAGATTCACAGAAATAGAGATCAAATGGAGGGTTATCAGGAGTGAGGGGGAAAAGGGAGAATGGGGAAAAAGGTACCGGAAATAAGAAGCATAAATGGTAGGTACAAAATAGACAGGGGAGGTTAAGAATAGTATGGGAAATGGAGCCAAAGAACTTATATGTATGACCCATGGACATGAACTAAGGTGGGGGAATGCGGTGGGAGGGGGTGTGCAGGGCAGAGGGGAACAAAGCAGAGCAAAAAAATGGGACAACTGTAATAGCATAATCAATAAAATATATTTTTAAAAATTTAAAAGAAATACAGAAATCTCCTCAGTTCTTTAAAGATAGTTAAAAAGAAAAGCCTAGAGATTTTTTTGGTCATACTGGATTATTCCCTATATGAGATTCAATTTTCCAATATTTCATTGAGAATGTTTGCATTTGTATAAAAGTTGAAGCTAAGAAAGACTTATTGTTCTGTGGGAAGATCTTCATAGAGGAACGCCCATCGGAATGGATTCTGATGTTCCCTCATATAGAAATAAAACCAGAGGCAGGAATGCAACTTGGATTCCAGTTGTCACTTCAGTAAGATGTCAGGAACCATCAGGAACTATGAACCTGAATTGAGAAGTTTAAGAACCATGTTTAAGAAAACGATCATTTTTAAAAACTGCTCTGTTATATATTGGCTGCTCTGGTTCTTCCTCCCCACAGATAAGTATACAAGTTTCAAAACAAAAAGGACCTGAATGCTTGTCCTCAGGGACAGCAAAACAGGCAGGAGCAGGGACGACAAGAACCTCCCTGGCATCCAGCCCCAGCGAGGCCAAAAAGGCAACAGTGAGTCAGGACTGCTCTCAAGAGTCCAGCAGCGCAGTTGAAGGGAGAGGTAGAAGAAAGGGGGCCTTGGGGGTCACAGCCTCTGTCTGAAGAATGACTCGGAGTTGTAAGACGAAAGGGTTATTTAGTTCACACGAGTTTAGAGAAGACGTCTCTCTCATCCTCACGTGATTAGCTCCTTCTGCTATCTTGGACCCATTTCCTTCAACAATCTTCTTACTCCGGCTGGTTTCTTCATTCTGTCACTACCTTCCTCTACTTTCAACTCTCCCATGCACTCCCTTTAGTCCTTGAAGTCTAACTGCTGCCTCCCTCCTTCATGAAACTGCTCTAAAGTCTATTAAATTTACATGGTACTTTTAAATCCTTCTGTTACATTTCTTTGGTGCATCTCCTGAAACTGGGGCTCCTTACATCTTACTCATGTTCGGCCAATTCCACTTGCCACGACTACATAGGTTCTAGAACCTTTCATGTAAGGCTTATCGCAATCCAGAGTTCCCTACTCAGTCAGGTCAAAATCACTCTGGACTTTGGTTTCCCCATCCAGTAAATCAAATAATTGTATTGATAACTACTTATTCTTCCAGCTCAAAATGATAATTCTATGCCTTCCCTGGTCCTTCTTTGCTGGAACCAACCTCTCTCCTCTGAACATAAACAAGTTTACTGATATCTGTCACACATTGATCAATTTATTCAATGAATCAGTTGAGAATTCATTCCTAGTCAAGGGCTGTGTTGGGGGAATAAGCAGTAATGAGGCCAACAAGGCAGACACGCCCGTGCCCTCACGAGCAGCACTACTGGTATGCATATAAAAGTTCAGCCTCTTCCAAGATTTCCTAAGAGCAGGAGCCAGCTGTATGTCTCCTTTGCACAAAAGAGGGACAAAGAAGAGCTTGCCAAAAGCATGAAAACCCCTTAGACATCTAAACATTACCTGCCCGCTTGACTTTGCTCTTGGATGAAGATCAGGAGGCTGCAGGAAGTCCAGCTGTGATGTGGTGTGGTGCTTTCCCCACCCGCTGCCTATTTTAACACTCCTGGGGAAAGATTTGGGGATCTAAATAAAAGGGAAAACAAGTTATGTGAAGGACAATCCCCTTATTTTTAAAGCACTGGATTGAGATTTTAAATAGAGGTATTTTTCACTTCAGATAGAGGATTCAAGTTTAATTATTTTTCTTCTTTTGCTTGGTAGGTGTGAATCATGTAGAAAGCTTTTAAAGGTGGTGAATCCATGATCACTAAAATACTCAAAGAATGCTCACATTCCAAGCAATGCAAACATATTTTTAAAAGCACCCTTCTAAGAAAACGTTTTAAAATGGCAATGTCAGTAAAGTAGTCAGGTTCTACAACAAATTATTGAGTCTGTAGCTCCTTATTAAAAGTTTTCTCACAACAAACTGGAAGAAAGCAAAACCAAAATGATTCCTAGAACTGGTGCTGAGTTCCATTCACTGAGTAGTCTCTGAACTGGGACAATTTGTTAGGGTACACATGTCATTTCAGTCACACTTCCTGCCATTTATTTTGGAAGCTTTTTTCTGTGCATTTGGCCCATGAGGACACTCAGTATGGGGCTGAAAAAGATGGTACTTTTGAACCAAAGAGATTTGATTTTCCAAGCTACCAACTGTAGGAGTTCTAAGAGCCTGCTGATTTCCACGAGCAAAGAAAATCACTGTGTGACATCCAGCAGATCTGGGTCTCTAGTAAATTAAATGTAAATCTGTAGGTTAATTGGGGACACCAAAACTTTTAGGGTTGAAACACATAGGAAGGTAACAACTAGTTACTGCAATACACAAAAGTTTATTATTGATTTTTTCTTTTTTGAAGGCAAAATATAATAGAAATAAACATCAACAAATTTTGTACAACAAAACAGCTTTCAATATGGAACAGACAGTCCATGAATGTTTTAAAATCTCAGAATGGCTTCCCTTTTCCAGTCATGCTTCCTTGCACTCTGGGAGGAATTGGCATGGAAGAGATGGTGGCAGCGCACTGGGTGCAGGGAGTGGAAAGACGGACAGGCTTCCCTAGATTCGAGTCAGCTGGTGCCACAGACTGGATGGGAGGATGCTCTCCACTTTCTCCATGACAAAATTCAAGGGGGCAAACAAAGTGCTGAGGAACTGCAAAGAAACAAAGGAACAGATGTCAGGAGAGATCTCATTCGGATTATAAAATAATCCTTCCCACCTCTTCAGCTAAAGTCTCTGCATTATAAAAGTCTGAAAAGGCTACAATTTCATATTTATGTCTATAGGAAATGCCAGCTGATGATCAAACCCACATTCCAGTCCCCAACCCCTAGGGATGAGAGATAAAGGGGATAAGTGTCTGTCTGCGGCCGTGCCCGTTACCCCTTCGATAGCTGCCCCACAGTTCTGAGGCCTCTCAGTTACTGCCCACACAGGTGACCACTGAAAGGGATGAGATAGGTAGCAAGTTGCAAAGAGT
>PVJI01018298.1:0-33689 GCA_004026765.1 Micronycteris hirsuta | reverse complement strand
GAAGACTAGGAATACTAAATGAACAGAAGGAAGAAGGAATTAAAAAAAATAAAGAAGGACAGACAGGAAAGAGGGTGGGGAAAACACACAAACAAACATACAAACAAACAAACAAAAAAACTTCTGCTGGCTGGCTTTAAAAGTGTCCGGTCAGGCCTGTTCCCCTGGTCCTCCTGTCTGTGTCAGGCGTCTGATTGTTCAATTTCCCCTGTAATCTTGGTCACCAATCTTCATATATGCCAGAATACTGTTGGGTGTTCGTTCTGTTCCTAAGAAAATCAGCTGGGTGTTTCACTTGTGGGGAGGAAGGAGTGGACTCTGCTTCCCCCTATCTTGCCGCCTTTATTTTTTTCCCTCGGTGAGTCTGTTACTTTAAGGGGTGGAGCTTTAGGTGTTCACCAGGGCAGGGAAACCCACGTCACTCTGTTGTGACGCTATCTTTGGGGGTGGGGTCACCCACGTCGTTGTGTTGTGAAGCTCTCTGTGGGGGTGGGGTATCCCACGTCGCTGTGTTGTGACGCTGTGTGTGGGGGTGGGGCCTGAGAGAACAATGGCGCTTGCTCCACTCTCCGCACCTCCCCAGCTGCCCACAAGCAAGCTGATTCCCTCCTTCTGGCTCCAGAGAGAGTGGCCGGGGCTGCACAGTTCCAAGTCCCTGTGGGCCGGTCTGGATGAATGTGTCTTCTTTAACTCCTTGGTTGTTGGTCTTCCACTCAGTTCAGTTTTCTGTCAGATCTGGCTGCCCTTGACCTCTAAATTGCTTTTTTTTTCCTTCTTTTGGTTGTGCGAGGAGGAACAGTGTGTCCACCTACGCCGCCATCTTGGCCCTCTCTCAACTCAATTATTGAAAAGCTTGTCAGATCCTCCCTCTTAGTACTAGTACAATAGAGTCTCGCACAGCAAAGTATGCTATCCTCTAATACAAGCCCATTTCCTCCTTCTCTTCCATTTGGTGCCAGGATATTACTTCATCTGCCTTCTGTTGGTCAAAGCAGAATATGTCCAACCCAGATTCAAATAAAGAGGAAATAAATCCCACCTCTCCATAGGTGAGTGACATGCACAAACAGGGACAGAAAGAATTGATGACAGCCACATTTGGAGACCAGAAACTACAGAGTGAAATTATTCTTAAGAATCCTTTGCTTTCATAAAGTTATGACTTCAGAAGTTGTTCAGTTTTATCAGAAAGATTATGTAGACTGTGATTTAAACAGAAAATTCTGTAACAACCAGAATAGAAAAATTCAGGAAACATAATGCCTTGAGAAGGCTTTTTGTTTGCTTGTTTTTGTAACCTGGATTGGGGTCTCATATACTCTCTCACCAACCTCTTTAGTACTATTAATGACTAACTTCCAGTAAATCAAAATGTTCATTTTTGCCTCTTCCAACTTGAATCTTTCTATTTGTGTCTTTGAAGTTCTACTGAGTGATTGGCAAACATAATTTTTTAAAAAGAGAAAATGGCTTTAAGACTGTGGAAGATATATGTTTAATATACTTATTAATCATATTAAAATAACCAGTAACAATATTACATTTAAATAAAATTCACTTTTCACTAAAATTATGTGCAGGTATTATTTGTATAACAACACCTATTTAATAAAGGGAAGAAACCTTCACCAAACATTTTGCTAGGACCACAGGGTTTCATTTCATTTAAAAACACTTGTTTCTCTATTGGAAGTTAAATTTCATATTTCTAATACTTGACAAACAATCAGGCAGGAGTATATCTTGATCCAACTATGGAAGTTAACCAGAATCAAAATCCAGATGGAAACAAATGGCCTAAAATTACTTCATGCAGGTCCCTTTATGGACCAGGCTTATCATACAAACAGAACCAGAGCCAGTGCTTCTTTGCTGGCACTGGCCCTTCCTTGCTTTCCTTGTGTCTGGATTCTATCTCTATGTATTAGTCAGGGTTCACCAGAGAGACAGAACCATTAGTGTTTGTTTATTCTGAGTAATTGACTCATTGATTATGGAGGCTGAGAAGTCTCACAGCCTTTTATGTGCAAGCTAAAGACCCAGAAAAGCCAGTGGTGTAATTCAGTCTGAGTCCAAAAGACTGAGAACCGAGGGAGCCAATGTTCTCTTGGATCCCTTGAATCCCACTACCAAGACCAGAGAAGATGAGATCTTCCAGCTCAAGCAGGCAGGCAGGCAGGAAGCTTCTGCCCACTTACATCAGGGAGGGCTAGCTACTTTTCTGAGTTCACAGATTCAAATGCTGATCTCATCTGTAAACATCTTCACATACGTATCCAGATATGAATGTTTAATTAGGGTGTACCCTGTGGCCAGCAAATTGACACATAAAATTAACCATCACACTGCATACTCCCACCTGCAGCTATCTGAGCTCAACTTCTCTAATTTTCTTCCCCTGACTTTTGACACTTGCTTATGATGGGTTTTGAACATAATTTCCCTCCCTGTCAATTATATCCTTATATATAGCATTTGGTCATTGCCTTATAGTTCTACACAACAGAATTTAGTTAATAGGCACTCAGTTTTTCCTCCATTTTCTTCTTCCTCCTTTCTTTCTTTCCTCCTTTTCCCTTTCTTCCATATCTCTTTTCTCCTTTCTTCCTTTCTTGTTTCCTTTCTCCTCTGTCTTTTATCCTATCCCTCTCCTTCTCCACCTACCTTCCTTGCGTCCCAAATAATTATTCATGCACTTAAGTGTTTAGATCACTAACTGGTACTAAGGGCCCAATGAAGAACAGGATAGGCAAGCTATCAGCCTTTAAGAAACCTACACCTAAACACTAAGTACATAATTTCAAAATTAATGATTTGGCTCTGATAAATTCTATAAAGAAGTAAAGGGCATGATGAAACAGCCTTAATGGATTGGTTGTCGTCTTCCTGATCTAAGTGTATTATACTTGAAATCTAAAGAATGCACAGAAGTTAGCCAGGTGAACTCTGATGGAAGTTTTTTTTTTTTTTTCCGGAAAGAGAGTGATATATGTTAATATCTTAGGCAGAAATGCACAAGGAACATTTGAGGAACTAAGGGAAATTCTGTGGTGGCTGGGGCGCATTAGAGAAAGAAGGGAGGTTGATGAGAGATGAGGCTCCGAGACTGGTAGGAGCTAAACAATGCAATGTCTTTTCGGTGATGATAAATCTGAAGGAAATTAAATGGAGAAAGATTAAGCAGTACTTTGACTTCATGGAACTGAATGACCAAACCTGACCCTTAGTGAAGGGAGGAAGAGAAATGAAAGGACAGCACTCACAGCTTAAATGAATCTTTGAGATAATTTATGATTTGTGCTTACTTGTTTTATAGCCAAATGGTTTGAAATCTTTCAAATTGAACACAACTGTGGTTTATTTGTTTTCACTCTCACCTAGCGTATGCTCTGCCTCTGTTCTTGACGTATGAATCTCTGTTTTCTGAACTGAGTTCAGAAGCCTCCTTTAACTGATACATTTTTGGACTTCACATAAAAGTAAAGGAGGATCAAGAGAATGCACAGTGCTGTTTGTAGTTCTCTGTTTATAAGAACATATAGCAATCAATGTTTGCACCCCGTAGAAATATGGTTTCAATTTTGTCCTTGAAATACGAGAAGAGATGTGTTGCCAGCTCATATTTATGCCTGCCAAGCCTCTTCTTACTTCAGGAGTGCACAGACATCTTAGAAGTTTTGCTTTAAATTTTTTCAAGTGTAGTTTCATTTCAATGTGATGAACACCTGATAAATGACAGCAGTTGTTACAATGATGAGAATATTATTTGCAATGATATGCCAACAGAGATGGTGGGTAGGCATCAGTTGCCACAAGACTACTAAGAGTATCAACTGCTCTCTTATTTATTGGGATTTATATTTGAACATACTGGTTAACTTTCAAATTGAACTTTGCATTGATTAGAGTCAAAACAAGGGGCTGGGATTTGGAGGCCAGGTGTTTAGGATTTGTTCATTTTGATCTGTGCGGCTTATCCCCATATTCAATTATATAGCAGAAAATGATGATTAATAACCATGACCTTGCAAGTTCATTATAAACAAGACACATGCTTATTTGCTGAAAATTTGAAGCCTTGAGTTTACCTGTAACCAAAAATATGGTCTGTGTCTAGTACAAATATGACAAATGTTAAACACACTTTTTGATTTTCTCATATCAATAGTCCTTGTTGGACCTTATATTCATACTTTTCTAATTTTTTTAAAATTTTGCATCCGTAAAGAAACAGGACCTAATCCAACATTATCACAAAAAAAAAAAAAGGAAAATATGAAATACATTATTATGGTGAATTTACTCTGGGATACAAAAGTTCAATCATGATGAATATGTGAAGGTCATCAGAGTTGGCCTTTAATATTTTTTGGATTTCTTCTTACCACTATTGAATTCAATCATTTTTGGGTTTAATTATATTGCATGCAATACTTGTCCTTTTGCATAAGTACATTTCATTATTGTTTTACTTTATTCACTACTTTATCTCTATATTTGGAAGTCCAAGAAAAAATATTCCCATACTACATATTCTCAAGTTTATGATATCAAATTTTTGTATGGAAGAGATTTGGAGAAGTTTAGAATCTGAGCGGATGTGAAGGCTTTGATAAGATTATCTAAGACAGTATTTCTGACTATTTCTCTCAGTGTTATATTGGTGATATTTCTGCACAATTGGGGACTGATACTCAGTTAAGGTTAAAAAAAAGTCTCAAATCTAGATTCTATACCCATTACTCCACTGAAGTTGCTCATATTAAGTTAATCAATAATAACCTACTTGTAAAATCCATTGGATTTATTTTTTGGCGGGGGGGGGCAGGGATAATTTCTTTTCTTATTTTTAAAATTAACTTTATTTTTATTGTTGTTCAAGTACAGTTGTCTCCATTCTCCCCCCACCACTCTCCCCTACCCCGGCCATCTATCCTACCCGCCTTTGGTTTTTTCCATGTGTCCTTTATACATGTTCCTGAAAACCCTTCCCCCTTTTCCCACCATTATCCCCTCCCCTCTGGTTACTGTCAGTTTGGTCTTAATTTCAATGTCTCTGATTATATTTTGCTTACTTGTTTGTTTTGTTGATTAGGTTCCACTTATAGGTGAGATCATATGGTATCTGTCTTTCACTGCCTGGCTTATTTCATTTAGCATAATGCTCACCAGATCTATCCATGCTGTTGCAAAGGGTAGGAGCTCCTTCCTTCTTTTTGCTGTGTAGTATTCTATCATGTAAATGTACCATAGTTTTTTGATCCATTCATCTACTGATGGGCATTTAGGTTGTTTCCAGCACTTGGCTATTGTAAATTGTGCTGCTATGAACATTGGGGTGCATAGGTTCTTTTGGATTGGTGTTTCCGGGTTCTTAGGGTACAATCCCAGCAGTGGGATGGGGGGTCAAAAGGCTGTTCCATTTGTAGTTTTGTGAGGAAATTCCATACTGCTTCTCACAGTGGCTGCACCAGTCTGCAATCCCACTAAGAGTGCACTGTAGTTCCCTTTTCTTCACAACCTCTCCAGCACTTACTGTTTGTTGATTTTTTTATAATGGCCATTCTCACCAGCGTGAAGTGGTATTTTACTGTGGTTTTAATTTGCATCTCTCTGATGACTAGTGATGCTGAGCATGTTTTCGTATGTCTCTGGGCCTCATTGCTTTCTTTTCACTTAATGGAACTTGAAAAGCTGTCCTTATCAGTGCTGTTATGGACCAAAGGTTGTCTCCCATTCAACTTCATATTTGAGTTGAACCCCTAACTCTCAGTGTGATAGTGCTTGGAGGTAGGGCGTTCAGAAGGATGGTATTAGGTTTAGATGAGGTCATGAGGTGGGGACCCATAATAAGATAGTGTCCTTATAAGAAGAGACCATAGCATACCCCCTTTTTCTCCCATATGAGACTATAGTGATAAGGTGACTTTCTGCAAGCCAGGAAAAGGCCCTTCACTAAGAATTGAATCTATAGCTCCTTGACCTTGGACTTCCCACCCTATGAAACTGTGAGAAATAAGTGGATGTGGTTTTAGCCACCCAATCTGTGGCACTGTGTTGTAGCAGCCCAAGCTGATGAAAACACTGTGTGGAGATTCCTTATTATTTCTTACAGCTACATAGTTTTCTATTGCATGGATATACCATCATTTAGAAAACTAGTACTCTTGGATGGAAATCTGGTTGTTTCTCATCTTTTATTGTTACAAGAATGCTACAGTGACAGCCAGTTACTAATTATGTCAATTCCTATAATTAGTAACTCAGTTGAAAGGGTATGTGGATTTGTAATTCTGAGAGTACACATTTGTATTAACTTTCAATGTCTCATTATTTAATCTCGTGATGAAACTCTAGTTCAGACGTGTTATGGGAAAGCTCTGCCCTACTCTTGTTTAGATGCATTCTTCATTTATTGTCCTGGCTCCGAGTCTCTTTTAGTTTCAACAACGTGTCTCAAGTTAGACAATGTCAGAATGATTACATTATTTTATTATGATTTTATAGTGACTGCAGGGAATTCATAATCCCTTGATTTAATATTACTTGTAGTTTTGTGACTAAAGCTACTATTGTTCCTAGATCACTATAGAAAATATATGTGCAAAATTCCAACATAACGTTTTTATTCTTCTTCATAGCATAGGCTGAAAAATATCTGCTTTAGATTCAGTATCATGGAACCCTCCTTTCTTTCTTTCTGCTTCACTCTTTCTTTATACTGTTTCTGTCTGTCCTTGAGGAAAGGGTTATATAGGTTCACTTGGGTTAAAGGAAGAAAGAAAAAGACAAGTTCAATATTATGTAACTAATTTCCCACATTTTGAAAAAGAAATGGACTCTATCTTACTTTAGTCAAAAACAATCTCATTGGCTGCAGCATCAAAATGTGTTTTATTGAGCTGTTTTATGTACCTGGGTGGAGGCCATACCTACTTTTGTTGTCTAATGAAAGGGAATGATGGGAACATTCACAAATCCAGGGGACTGGGTCCTCAAATATTACTTACCTATATGCAGGGATGACTCTGGATTTACTAGGTAGCTTAAAATAAATGCTAGTTTCATTTTCTTTGTGCTTCCTCTAGAAAAGAACTAGAAATTGTTATGCTGTAAATAATGCTTCAAAGAACCAGTAAATAACAAACTTTGATAATACATTATTTTACTTTCTCTGAAGTTTATGATAACAGGCCCTTTTCTTCCCTTTTCTATCTTTTGTATCTTTGGATGAACCTCTGCAGAGAGTTCAAAAAGGCAGAAGGGAAAATGTATGCCAGAGAATAGAACTTTCTGTACAGAGAAATTAAACATGGGACATATTTTTTGAAGAAATAGTGTGCAAAGCATTCTTGGGTGATTTTAACTTGAGCAAATGGCAATACTGTAGAAAATTAAATACTCAACAATATTTAAAGAAATGCTACAGAAATGTAAAGCACCAAAATACCTCAGCCTCTGCGATAACTTTACATTCCTCTCAAATATTTTTGGATGTTGGTATGGGGGAGCAGGAAGACATTTAGGGCTGGAGACTCAGTGGAGGGACAAATTCTTGTCTACTGCTTTTAGTTAAGATGAGTATGTTTTATTCCTTTATTATGATATTTTTAATAAAACATTCTTAATTGGAGTCACTTATATCCCTTTGTGCTAATATATTGAGTTAGTGTTTGGTTAGCTGACTTGAAAGAAATGCTGGTTAAGAGCAATGACTTTGGAACTAGAGCTTTCATTTTAATTTTTGCTTCCCCACTTAATTAATTGGTTGTCTCACATAAACCCCAATTGCACAGGGGTACAATTTGCTTATTAATGAAACAGACATAAGAATATTTACTTTATAAGGTCATTTTAGGGATTAAATGAGATAATATATGTTAAAAACCCAACATAGTTTCCTGGTAAATAATAAATGTTTAATAAATGACAGTAAAAATGCAAAGAATGAAAAATTTCCATTCCAGAATAAATAACACTAATTGAATACGTGGAAATAGGCTTAGAGATGATTCCTCTAACTAAAACAATTTAATATGTGGCAAAACTTTATATATGGATATATACATATGTGTGCATATGTGTATGTATGCATGCACACACAAACACACATATACAGGGTGGGGCAAGAGTAGGTGTTCAGTGTATGAAAATAATACAATAATTAGTACATAGTAACACAAGAGTGAACTGTGTTTTACATACTCACAACCGTAAACTTATTTTGGCCTACCCTATACACATATATACACATATATACACATACAAAATAATGGAGGAAAAAGTGCTCTTTGGTAGGAAGAAATGAATGTGCTTGAACCATTTGTGTATGTTTTACAATTACTCATTCTAATACTTGTATCTGTATCTACATTAGCACATTCCAGAAGGATAAGCAATATTTCTAGTACTGCATTTTCAGAAAAACACATCTGCATGTACTTTACGAATCCACTGGGGTGCTGGGCTCCCTGTAGTATAATGCTGTGAGTACAGCTTAGGCTGGAAACCTTTCAGGGACAGCATTGTAACACATCCCATTTCGTGCATTACCCAGCTGGCATCGCTCCCAGCGGGGCAGGATAGACGCACACACACGAACAGGGCTGTTGCAACAGGTTAAGATAAATCATCTGAAAATATTTTAAGACTAGGATTAGTGAGGACAGCCTTCTAATTTTCATTTAAATGCTTTGTAACATCAGTTAATATTAGACTGTGTGTTCAGGAACATGCCACCTGCAAATTCTATTTCTTTATGAATTCCAAAAAAGTTTAACTTTGGAGTAGATGACAGAGAACTAAAAGGAAATGGAGAAAACTAGAAACTTGTAAAGAATGAGTTTTAAATGAGAAGACTGAAATTATCCAGAGAATAATTTTTATCAGCAGTAAATATACTTTTCACCCTTTTCTCTTGATTCACGTAAATTTAATAAAGAGAGTAAAAAAATGTGTGCTGGCCTGCATTTTATTATGTAATAATGTTTGCATGGTACCGCTGTTCTGTTTCTCACTTCATCAGAACTGTTTTTCATTTGGTTGGACCTCCTCAGCTGTGACGGTGTCGGAAAAAAGCATCTGTAGTTGTGCAATCATCTACTGAAAGCTGTTCTGTTTCCATGTAACTATACGTCTCTTTGAGACCAAATGGGAGATGCTTAATGTTAATAAATAAGCAGTTTCTGCATAAATAAAGACCAGGCCTTGAAATCTACAGACTTGATTAATTATTTTTTTTCTGTGCCAAGCCAAATGGACTCATAAAACAAGCGATAAAGCTGTGAATTGTACACTTAGTTACAAATGCATTCAGAATAAATATGGTTTCTATTTGTAAATACAAATATTATAGTGCTATGGGACTCAACCATAATCCATTACAGTAGAGAAAAATACAAATATATGACCCTTGTGCATAAAACACATTCGTAGTAAAGCACTGCAACAGTGAATAATATGTTTGTCTTTGTTTTAGATGCCAAAAATGTGCTTCAAAGCCCTGGGAGATGTGACCAGCTCACCTCTTTCCTGGCCATTCACTGTCCCCTACAACCTTTAATATTTAATCTGATTAAATGGGGACATTGCATGGTGATTTTCATACCAGTTGCATATATTTGCACTTATTTAAGGATGTGATCTTTTAAAAAGTGGTGGTGCTAATTATACTTCTGTGCATGTAGAAACTGAGGACTGTAATAAAGGAGGAGGTATGTTAGCTGTTATTTCTATTGCTGTGAGGATAACTTTTACTACTGTTGGGATATTTCACACAAATATTCTTTGGCTTCAATTTTTCTCTTTTCTTAGAGTGAGACCATAAAGTCAAAATTGACCACATAACAGATGGTTGCTCTAGATTGGATTTTGATGTCACAAATGTAACATTTTACTGTAGGATCAAATAGATGAAGAACTCAAGCTAGGAGGAAGCAAAAGCCTGTTTAAATATAAATAGCTTTGACAATTGTCTGGGATAGTTAAAAGGATTATGAGAAACATATGAAAGGTAATAGATACATGTTTGACAACAGAGTTCAAAGTTTCTTCTGTTCTGAATGTTCTACTTTACAAAAGAAAATATAAATTAAATTTGATTTATGGCCTTTTTCCTTTTAACAACAAAAGTTACTTTATAATGATAAGATTCTGGCACAGTATTGTCTTCTTTTTAAAAATAAAGTACTGTTAAGTGTAGGTCTAATAAAGACTACTTTTTTATTTTAGTGGTATATTTGGAAAAGTTAGCACTTCAAGAATACTCATTTGCAATGAACAGAAAAACATAATTTTTAAATTCAACAGTGCATTAAGAAATAGGAGGTGCCATTAAGAAGCTCCACATGCTTTATGAAGTTCTGATAGACTGTAAGTCTCATTTGGCAGCCACCTTCCACCCAGTCGTGTATTTAGTACTTATTACATCCAAATATCCCCTTCCGACCTGAATTTAGCATTTATGCCCAACTAACTATATAAATACAGGCATATAGGCCTCTAAAAAGGAGGATGGTGACCAAAAACACTCCTGCTCCCATATAAATTTTTCATACCTAAACTGAAGATTGAATTCAATTCTCAAATTAAATGTTACCTCCTCTGTGACATTTTCTTCAATTTGTTAATCCCACCTCAGCCAAGGTAAACCTAGGCCTTGCTCTTTATGTAATCCTATTACATTTTTCTGAGACACACACACACACACACACACACTCTCTCTTTCTCTAGAGCCATGGTTATATTTTAATGTATGTCCTGAGTTTGCCTGATCATCTCCTCAATGTGACTCTTGTAAGACATGGAAAATATCTTCTTAATGTGCACTTGATAAATAAAAACCCTGATTAATGTCCTAAGTAAATGAGCAAATGAATTCATTAAAAGTAGTTGAGAAAATTTATTTTAAAATCCTAGATAACAAAATAATTTACTAAGTCTATGGGTAACTCTTTCTTCATTCTACATGAACTTGTTTCAAGGCTCATAATGAACAATTTATTCAATAGCAAAATAAGTATACTAATTGAATTCAGCTTGCTATATAACATAAAAACTATATTATGTATGTGATAAATGGTTCTAAATTCTGAGAGAATTAAATCAATTTCACCTGTATACTTTCTATGAAAGTTATCTGAAGCCAGAAGCAAATAATAATGACCAAACTATTCATAAGAAAATTTCATGAACATAATGTATCTTCAGTATTTAGGAGACTCTTTGGATGGGATGTCCAAATTGTTGGAACTTGGAAGTGCTCTCTTACTGCTTCAAGTAGTTTTTTAGTGAGGAGAATAATAAATAGGTAAAAACAAATGCATATGTATTTTGAAATGTTTGGATTTAGATAATGTTCTATATGTTTTCTTAGGGTTTTTTCTTGAGAAGGAAAATTTACATATTTATCTTCCTATTATATATATTTTATAGTTAAAAACAATGCTCTCATTAAACACTAATTAGTCTATTTGAATGAAGCACCATGACCTTTAGTCCCATCAAAGGATCTAAGAGGAACAGGAGCAGGAGTCACTTGGGTGTCACAAAATCATGAAATTGAAAGTATATGCTTATCATTTTCTATTGCTGCTGTCAGCTCATTCCCTTTAATGTTAAATACTGGGATATCTTCTTTACTCTTTGTCCACACTTTTCGAATGACTGCAGCTACCTCTAGTATCCAGGGAATTGTAGTTGCTCTGAAATTGAGCTTGATTCTGTTTATTTGGGTTTAAAACATTTTAATAGTCCAGATAAGAAGTACACTTTGAGAAATGAATAATCAAGAGCCTATCATGTTTGATTTAAAGTGATTGAAAAAGCTCTCAAACTAGCTTAAGTGAAAAAGATTTCTAGGAAAGACTCTGGGACGGCCACCCAGGAACGTGTCAGGAATTAGAATTGCTGCAGGGCTGTCAGAAAATTTCTGTCTCTAATCTGTGTTTCTTTCTGGGCATTAGGGACAAAGCTGCTGAAAGTTCTGGGGTCTCAAATTTGAGGTACATGATTAGAGATGAAAGAGATTCTTATCTCTAATAGAAAAATCCCAGGGAAGACTCTGGTTGGTTCACCTGGAGGCATATACTCATCCCTGGACCAAGTTATATAGCCAGCAAACTATGAATGGTCCAGCCTGTGTTGCATGATGACCCATATGGTCATGAGACCGGATTGTTTTTCGAAGAAGAATGATGGAGATGGCAGGTCAACAATGGCAATTGCCATAACAATCATTTTATTTCATCCATATTTTTTCTTTTTATTTTTTATTATTGTTCAATTACAGTTGTCCCCATTTCCCCTCATTACTCACCCCTGCCTTACCCACCCCCCACCTCCCACATTCAATCCTCTCCCACCATGTTGTCTTTGTCCATGGGTCCTTTATACATGTTTCTTGACTTGACCTGTCCCCTTCTTTCTCCCATTATCCCCCTCCCCTCTGATCACTGTCAGTTTATTCAGTATTATAGAAGTTATAGAAAAAAGATTTATATCAGGTGTCAAATATTTGTAATGGTACTATTAATTTAAAGGTGGAAATATTTTGTCTGTGCAGTATTTAAATATTTGTTCTGGCTAGGGGTTATTATGAACAAAAGCCACTATTAAGGCCAGATGTTAAAGTAAAAATTTAATTGAAATACTAGAATGTAATGAGTTATGAATTTGTAAAGTGAGATGCCAGACCAAGATGAAAAATTTCAAAGAACATGTCTGTAAATGAGTTTCTTGGTTTTAAAATCCCCTACTCTCATTGGGAATATAAATAATAAAAAGAGCAAGAGGGAGGGGAGATTCATGAAGAAGATTTTATAAACAAATTTATTATTCCCTCTTCATCTCAAGTCAATCGAGAAGATTTGTAATAGGACTTCTCAGAGAGGCTGAGCTTTGGCTGTATAGTTAAGGAGCCACAGGGAAATCCAGTCACAGGGCAAGGGCATGGCTAGCTGCAATGGGAGCGGAATGAAGCTCCTTTGTTGGTATAGTCCTGCTGCACTGGATGAATGGGGTCAAGGGTGCCGAGTGTTTTGTGCATATATTAAGTGTTTGAGAGAGACTGCATAGATACTTTATTATACTGTACAAAAAGGTTCATGAGAGGGCAACAGCCCCAAAATAAGTTCAAGGGGGACCACCAGACCTGTTATGGAAAAGAAGAAGTGAGCAACTACAGGTCAGGGACCACCTCAAATGGGAGGAGGGGTAGGGTAGAGCATTCCAAATAAATATGAGAGTTCCCCAGAAGAGAAAGTGTTAACTTTAGAGATCTGCCAGCCCTTGAGAGATAGAAAGCAACTTAAGACCATGGTAATTAATTAAGAATTTTTCTGTCCCAGCTCATCCTTTGTCCTTCATCTCATATTATCTTTGGAGGGAAGCATCAAAAACCAGTTAGCAAGATGGAGGTATAGGAGTGAAGGCCCAAGGGAAATAGTAAGGGAGAAAAAGATACAAGAGTAACTCCTTCCTCCTTCACTGGCTGCTTGCTTACACCAGGCCTCCAAGCTCCATCTGGGGGAGTGGGCAGAGCTCTAATTTTGAAAAAATGTGGATGCTTTTGAATGTTACATGATACTGGTCATTTTAAGCACCACATCAGAGCTTTGAAAGCCAGAGTGATCATAGTACTTTATATTATCTGAAGTGAGAAGAATAGTCATGGGATACTTGTACTTTATTCCAGAGTGAAAGTGAAAAGCTCTTACCACTGAATAAATTTTAAAGAGAGAGCGGGTGGGGGAAAAAGTATATTTCTGATTATAATCTTTGACTTCTGTTTTTTCTCCTTCCTCCCTCCCCCTTCCTCCTCCCTCCCTCCCTTCCTTCCCTCCTTCCTTCCTTTTTAAAAGTATATATAGTCCATTAACTGAATTCTCAGGTTCTTAGGCAATACCTAACCAATTTTTTGATGTGTAGGCATTTTGTCCTATTTTATTGGGTTTGATGCATAGAAATTCTGTACTACATTCTTTGTACCTATGTGTATCAATCCATGTATATTGCATATTCTTTATCATTTCATTCATTTGCTGTTCGGATATAATATCAATTATGGGAACAGTTTTGTTGAACTTATTGTATATTCTTTATCATTTTATTCATCTGCTGTTTCAATATAATATCAATTATGGAAACAGTTTTGTTAAACTTAAAATTATTTGAGTGTTAGATTCATATAATAAAAGCAATAGAGAAAAAACAACCACTAATTAGAACTTGCAAAATATATTTTTACAGATGAAAATGAAAAACAAAATACCATTTAAATATTTTAATTGGTTTCAGTTTTACAACTGCAAACCAGATGGTTTCTTTTCAAGTAGTTTACAATGTCTTTGCCGAATAACTGAATTACCAAACCAGCTGTGATTATTAACATTTACCTAAACAGAAAAACATGTCTGTTATTTGTTTGCTAAAAGTACCTGCTTTGCAAAAAAGTTTGGCAAGCAAATCACAACTGTACTCTGGATAGCATAGCATTTTCATAAAATAGAGAGCAGAGATACATAGAGATGCATATATTAAGATATCTTGAAATGAATGCTGAGTTAAAATTTTAACTTATACACCAGGTGTCAGAAGAAAGCAATCTCTTGTGGATCCTTCCAATTTTATGATTTTACAATTGTAAAATTTATTTACAATTTTACTGTGAAGAAACTGCTTTTAGACTTATTTAAAATCTTGTTAATAATTCTCTTTAACAGCTTGTTAAAATGTTATATTGTGGAAGCAACTGGTTCTTACAAAAATTTGTTTCTAATAGAAGCTGAGGTTTTCTAACTCCAAACTCCTAGCAAATGTAAATTTCTAGATACTGATTGTAATTGGAATACTGAATGCAAATTCAATTCCCTTTAGAGCAAATTTAGGAAGGAAACATTTAAGGGAAAGTAATGGTAAAGGATGCTGTTTCAGTTCCTTTACCAAAAAGAGAAATTATCAGAAAAAATTCTGAATAAAACATGACATTGTCAGCATTCTGTGACAATCATTTTCCAATCCAAAATTTTCTTGGAAATTTATTGTTTTGTAAAAAGATTTGAAACTACTAATTTTTTTGTCTCACAAGTCTATAATTGGCTAGGCTTTATTATTATTATTTTTTTTATTGATCTGGGTTTGGCTTGACTGATCTCAGTGGGACTCTTAGACATCTATCTCTTGTCAGCCAGAAGCTCTGAGGGGGCTGCTTGGTGTACGATGGTCAGCATAGTGATGACAGCTGTCCTCCAGGTGTTCCTCACATTTCCTCAGCAAGCTAGCCGGGCATGTTCTTGTGCTTCTGGTGAAGGAGCAAGAGAGTAAGTTCCAAAGTGCAGGAACTTTTCTTGCCTGTGTCAAGTTTGATAACACCCATTGGCTAATGTGTGTCTTGTAATCAAGCCCAGCGTCAAAGAGTGGGGTAGAATGCTCTGCCTTTGATGGGAGGAGTAAAGAATTGGAGTGATCAATGCCATCAATGGAACACACGCTTCTACAGGTTTATACTACTCTTTAACAGCACTGGTGTGCTGTTCTACAATTTACTTATTCATTTCCCTATTTATGTATATTCAGTTGATTCTAATTATTTTTTTGCAATTAAAATCAATGCTGCAATAAAAATCTATGTACATATATGTAGTCCTATGCACATGTATAAATATTTAAAATGTAGTTATGAATCTTTAAACATACAAAACCAGGTTCTTAACACTGAGATAATGTAGTTCTTCATATTTTGTTTCAGCCTTTGTTGAAATATCTTTTTTGCTGGTTTTAAGAAAGGGATACAGCTGAAGCCCTGTGACTAATCCTTTCCTCCATTTCTAGAGGCAACCGCTAACTACCCTGCAGTTGGTACGTATGTGCTAAATATGCTTATTTTATATGTAACACTACACTGCTCTCTTAATTTGATCGTTTTTATATCAGTGTTACCATACTAAATGTAAGTTTCTGCAGCTTCTATTTTTATCCATCGTTATGTTTGTGAGATTTAGTCATATTAATACATGTAGATTTATTTCAATAATTTTAAACAGCTATATAGTGTTAGTCCACTGTGTGAGTAAGCCAGTTATTAGGAGGCAATTGTATTTCTTTCAAAGTTTTGTTGTTGCAAAAAGTGCTCGGTGACCATCCTTGCAGATATTTCTTGGTGCATATATGTGAAAGTCCATCAAAGGCAGAAGCCTAGGATAATTTCAGTTTAATAGAGCATATGCATCTTGTTTTGATTTTTACAGTCTCTCCAGGAATGTATAAATAACTTCTATTTCTTCACATCTCACAAAAATTAAATATTATCTGACCTAATAGTTTATGTCAATCGATGATTCTGAAATTGTAAATCATTGCTAGTTAAACTTATATTGTCATGATTTTAAGCATATTTTTATATGTTTATTTTCTATTCCTGTTCCTTTACTTTTCTACATAAGTTTTTGGATCTGCTTGTTAGGTCCCACAAAAATCCTGTGTATTGAAATTGCATTATTTATAGATTAATTTGGGGGGAAACTGTCATATTTTTATTACTTATGATTGCTATTCATAAACATGTTACAGCATTTCTTTAAGACTTTTATATGCCTTTGAATAATGTTTTACTATATATTCTCCATAAAACTTGTTGCACCTCATTTGTTAGATTTATTCTCAGGAAATTTATGGTTTTCGTTACTATTGTAGGTGATACCTTTCTAAGTACATGTTTCTGTTTGTTGCACAAGTATATTGACCCCTCTTGGTTTTATATAATGAGCTCACATTAAAAAAAAACTTGCTAACCTCTTTTACTTAATGAAATTATCTGCATATTCTCACGATATTGTCTATAAATACTAACATTTTCTTTTTTTATTTCCAATTTTTTCACTATTTTTAAAATAATTCCTTTTAAAATATGTTATTTATTTATGTTTAGAGAGAGGAAGAAAGAAGGAGAAAGAGAAGGAGACAAACATCGATGCATGAGAGATACATCAGCTGGTTGCCTCTCACACTCCCCCAACCAGGGACCTGGCATGCAACTCAGGCATGTGCCCTGACCGAGAATAGAACCAGCAAGTTTTGGGTCAGCAGGATGGTGCTCAATCCACTGAGCCACACCAGCCAGGGCTTAATAATTATTTTTGCCTTATTTCACTGGAAAGATCTTCCAATGAAATGTTGACTAGAAGCAGCGATTATTTATTTCTCCGTCTTCTTTCTGAATTATAAAGGATTGCTTATGATATTTCAAAATTGAGTTTGTTATCTGCAGTGAGTTTTGATAGATAACCTTCATCAAGGTGGAAAGTCGTCACCAGTGTATGTTCATGATATAGTCTTTCCTATAAGTCAGCTGGGCACTGCTTGGCTAGCTGCCTGCTGAGGAGTCGGAGTCAGCTAACATTTTCTTTTTTTATTTCCAATTTTTTCACTATTTTTAAAATAATTCTTTTTAAAATATGTTATTATTTTTAGAGAGAGGAAGAAGGAAGGAGAAAGAGAAGGAGAGAAACATCAATGTCACACACAAGGTAACTTATGCTATTCACTCAGCTTTTATTGAATGTAGGTTCACTCAAGGTAGAACATTAACATACATTAATATCCTACTCACATTCTAGCAATCTAAGAGGAATATCTCACACACACACACACACACACACACACACGACACACGCACAAATGGGGAATAATGAACCCGAGTCCCAGAGTCTCAGTCTGCAGGTCCAGGAGACAGCACGGTGGGGAAGGGAGTCTTCAGCATCTTGCAAGAAAGGATCTCCAGAGGCAGGTGGGCATCAGGGCAGATGAAGTCCTCAGTCTAGCAGGGCAGAGCCTCCAGATCAGCATGGCATGGAACAGCACTCTGGTGTGTGGAGCTCGGCTGTCTCAGAAGTGGTCTGGAGCCTGCCTCAGTTATACCTTGAAAATGGTGTTCTCCATCCACCCTTCTGGGTCTTTTGATAAATGTCTTGGAATTCCTGATGGCAAGTGGGGAATTTCCTCAGGAGCCTATTTTTTTTGGTAAAGATTATTTATTTATTTATTTTTAGAGAGAGGGGAAGGGAAGGAGAAAGAAAGGGAGAGAAACATCAGTGTGTGTTTGCCTCTCATGCACCCCCCGACCAAGGCCCTGGCCCGCAAGCCAGGCATGTGCCCAAACCAGGATCTGAGCCAGTGACCCCCTGGTTTGCAGCCCACACCCAGTCCACTGAGCAACACCAGCCAGGGCTCCTCAGGAGCCTGTTTAGGATGGTCCCACTCTGCAGACACGGCCATTCTGGTCATGTGTGCAGATCTCGTAGGTGTGTCTCCATGCCAGACATGTCTGCTCTGACTTAGGTAGCGTCAAGGCAGTTTCCAAACTACCATGACACTCGAACCAAAGTGTCCTGGCTGCCTGGCAGCCATCTTAGTTGGCATGAGTGACTCCACTTTGTTTTATATACTTTATGCTTTGATTGGACTACTGCCATTTTATTGGTCCTGCTCTCCACAAAATTTTCCTTCTATTCCTAGTTTGCTAGTAGTTTTAGGTTATAAATGTATAATAAATTTTATTAAAATTCCTTTACTTCTATTGAAATGTTCATATGATTTTTTTTCTCCTTTAATGTGTTATTGTGGTGAATTTATACTAGTAGCTATTCCAAAGCTAACAATCCTTATGCTCCTAGATTAAATATATTTTTTAATATACATTAAAAATTCTACATTCTAGATATTTTTGCTAAGATTTTTATTTAGGATTTTCTGTCTAGTGCATAAATAAAACCTTCCTATATTTTTCTTTTTTAAACTGCCCTTTTCTAATTTTTATATTAAAATTATACTGTCTCCATAAAAAAAATTGAGGAAATTACCTTTTCATCTAACTTCTCTTAAGTTCTGCACTATTGCTTAGACTTTCTACACTTTTCCTATGGTGCATTTGTTTTACATTAATTTTTTTCCCACTTTTACTTTAGGAATATGAGATTTTGTATCTTCTGTCACCTCTGGAAAATTCTAAGCCATTAGAAAAATATTACCTCTCCCTAATTCTGTCTCTTCCCTCATTCTGGAACCTATTTCAGTTTATTTTGGACATTCTCATTCCATCCTTAACATTTTTAAACTTCTCCTTAGTAGTTTCCATAATTTTATATCGATGTTCTACATTCTAGATAATTTCTTTAAATCTATTTTCTGCTTCAAAAAGTCTCTTTTTAGCTTTTTTGTGTTTAATCATTTTCAGAATAATAATATTTCAATTCTTTAAATTTTTGTTTTATTATTTCATATGTATATGGATATAATGTTTCTGCTTGTCCCTTTTGACTTTGGCTCATTCTGCTTTCTTTTGGATTTTTATTTTGGTAGAAGTGATATCTTCTATTCCTTTTCACTTTTAAAAATGTCTTTGACATTTTAATACACAAACTTGATAAAATATGAAGTTATAGAACATTTCTACTTTTTTTCCATTCAGCAGAACATTAGATATTTTATTCTAATAATTGTTTTTTTATCTCATATGTCATTACTGACCAAGGTTTAACTTCCACTAAATTCTCCCAAATTAAATATTATTATTTTCTAGAATCAATGTTTGTTTAGGTTTACCCATTGATTCACATCTGATTTCTTTTTTTGTTTGTTTTAATTCTTTTATCTGAAACATTCTTTAAACACTATTGATGGGAATGATAACTTTTTGTTTGTTTGAAGACATCTTTTATCTTGCTTTTATTTCTGAATGATAGTTTGGTTTTAAAATTCTACATTAAGTGTTATTAAGTAGTTTTAGTTATGTTCTCAGTTTATTTTTCCTTTTTTGTAGTTAATGTCTAGATGCATTTACCATATTTGCTTTGTTAATGGTATTCCAGTTTTTCTAACATATTTCAAGGTGTGGATTTCATTTTACTTATCCTGCTCAGGAACTTATCCTGAGATGCATCATGTTCCTTGAAAGTGAAAATATAGTTCTGAAAAATTCTAGCCATTATTTTTTGGATAGTTTTTCTTTACCATTCAGTCTACTTTCTCCTCCTGGAACTCTTATTTTTTTTCTTCATATTTTAAAAATTCTATTTCATCTTTTCCATCACTTTTAATTTCCTCAATTTACAAGTCACTACTTTTCTATTTTTTTGTTTCTAATGTCTTTTTCAATTATTTAATTCAAGTAATACTCTTAAAATTTATTAATATTTTATTATGTTTTGGAAAAATATAACTAGCTTCATTTTTGTAATGATTCATTACTTTCTAATTTTAAAAAATTCAACATTTATTTTATATTCTATATTCAATAATTGCTGTTTTTGAGTATGTACTTCAGGTGTCTGTTACTTCTCCTGTTCTTGTTGCTGGTAGTTTCTTTACATGTTTTCTATTTTTTAATTATAAATTTATGTACAGAGATAAATGGATAGAGAAAATAAAAGCTTGGATTTTGAAGGATATTCTAAGGATACTGTTTTAATCATCTGCTGTTCAGTCAAATGCAATATTTTTCTCCTCTAAAGTATGTCTTGCCCCAGCCGGTGTGGCTCAGTTAGTTGGAGCCTCTTGTTGTAATTGAAAGGTTGCAGTTTTCATTCTCGGTCATGGCATATGCCTAGGTTGCGGGTTTGATCCGTGGTCTGGGTGCATACAACCCCCAGTCCCAGTGTGTATGGGAGGCACCAACTGATGGATTATTTTCTCTTGCATGGATGTTTCTCTCCCTTCCTCTCTCTCTAAAAAGCAATGAAAAATAGTTCTCAGGAGAGGATAAAACACACACACACACACACACACACACACATTTTTATGTTTGGTTTATTCAAATTAAAAAGCTTCTGCATGACTTAAGAAAACATCAGCAAAATGAAAAGGGAATCAACTGTATGGGAAAGTATATTTGCCAATGAGACCTTGGAAAAGGGTTTGATCTCCAAAATATATGAAGAATACACATAACTCCACACCAAGGAGACAAACATTCCAATTAAAAAATGGGCAAAGGACCTGAACAGACACTTCTCCAAGGACAACATACAGAGGGCCCAGAGATATATAAAAAGATGCTCAGCATCACTAGCCATCAAAGAGATGCAAATTAAAACCACAACGAGATGATACTTCATACCAGTCAGAATGCCATCCATCATAAATCAACAAACAACAGGTACTGGCGAGGTTGTGGAGAAATGGGAACATTAGTACACTGTTGGTGGGAATGAAGGCTGATGCAGCCACTGCAGAAAACACTATGGACTTTCCTCACAAAACTAGAAATGGAACTGCCTTTTGACTCAGCAATTCCATTGCTGGGACTATATCCTAAGAATCTTGAAACATAAATTCTAAAGAACTTATGCACCTCAATATTCATAGCAGCACAATTTACATTGGCCAAGTGCTGGAAACAGCCTAAGTGCCCATCAGTAGATGAGTGGATCAAAAAACTATGTACATTTACATGATGGAATACTACACAGCAGAAAGAAAGAAGGACTTCTACCATTCATAATAGCATGAATGGAACTGGAAAGCATTATGATAAGTGAAATAAGCCAGGTGGTGAAAGACAAATACCATATGATCTCACCTATTAGTGGAACCTAATCAACAAAACAAACAAGCGAGCAAAATAGAACCAAAGACATGGAAATAAAGAACAAACTGACAGTGACCACAGGGGCAGGGCAGGGGGATAACTAGGCAAAGAAGGGGAAGGGTCAAGTCAAGGAACACGTATAAAGGACCCCTGGACAAAGACAACGAGGTCGGGGGGAGGATTGAAAGTGGAAGATGGGGGGTGGGTGGGACAGAGGTGAGTAATAGGGGGGAAATGTGGATGACTAATTGAACAATAACAAAGAAGAGAAAAAATAAGTAAAATAATGATTTCCATTAAAAAAAATTGAATTAAGCATAGGATGTAATGATAAATTTTTGGTTAGAAAATAGAACAATAACAAATCATAATTGAAGCACTTGATATAAATAGAAAATTGTCTCTTTGTTGTGTAGTGTGATGAAAGCTTTACAAGACTCACACAATAATTATTTCCTTCCAAAATAGGAAGGCAGACAAAATATAGAGAATATACACAATAGTGATAGCATTAGGTTATTTCCCCCTTTTTAGATGATGCAATTTATGTTTAGAGAGATTAAGCCACTCGCCCAAGTTCTCAAAGCTAGTAAGTGCTAGACCTGTATTCAGATTTCAGTTAGACTTCACAATCAGTTTTAATCTCTACTTATACTGACTCCCGGTAAAACTTCCCATGTCAGAAGCTGACGGTTATTACACATTCTTTGCTTTTTAGCTGGACACACAGCAGTCTAAAAACAAATAGCATTTTGTGCTCCAGTTCGCATCTTGCTGTGGTCATGTATCAGAGTTCCGTTCAAAGTAGAAGAAATGATGTAGGATGTGCAAATTGCAGATACTGACTTCAAAGAAAGGGGGCGTGTTCTTCACTCCCACTTCCTCCTTCATTGTTGCTGGAACACAGGTGTGCTCACAGAAGATCAAGTTTAATGATGTGCCCAAGTTAAAGAATTATTTTTCAATAATGCTTATTAAAGATTATTTTGTTATTGCCATTGAAAGTCTTATAATACTAAAAGCCTAGTTTATAATACTACATTATAATACATTAAAAGTTTTATAATACTAAAAGTCAGTTTTTATAACATGAACCACTTTACTAGTTTGGACCAAAAACTTCAAAAGTAGATTCCTCTCTCGATTTTATTATAAATTTATATTTCCAATAGAGAAGTTACGTTATCACACTATTTAAATAGGAAATTTTAGAGAAACATATCCATAAAATTAACAACCTTTCATTCACATTTTGTTATTTTTCATCTAGCCATTTTTGTAAGCCTTAATTTTAACAAGAGACATATGAACAAAACTACTAATAATAGAATATCTTGATCATTTTCATTTATTGTATTAAGCTGTATTTTTACATATTTCTACCTGGTGGTTAAAGTCATTATTTCAGGTGTGTACATAGTACTCCACGGAGAGACTGTATTTATTTATTCAAACATTTTATGTTGTTCCCAGTTTTTGCTGTGATAAATCACATCTCCACCGTATACCAAATGCATGAATTCTAGAAAGTTACCTTCGAGTCTCGATTTTCTCCTCTGTAAATGAGAATAATAATAGCCCTTTCCTCTAAAGTTCTAAGGAAGAATAAATGCAAGCACATATATTTGGTGCATAGAGCATTTCCTAGCACATGGTAAACACAAAGCATGAAGATATTTTTAGTAACGGTTTGAGTTTATTGAACAAGCCAGACTTGATGAGGTGTAAGGAGAACTAACTTTATTCTTTCTCCTGTTTTCCCTCTAAACTTGTTCTTTTTTCATTCACTTAGATAAGAAATCTCAGGATTTTACTTTTTTTAGGTAATAAACGTAAAGCCCCTCGGTTTTGATGATAAAAGTTTAGTCCAGTTTAATGTCATAATTATTCCATTATTACAATTCAGCCTGGAGAAATAATAATAATACACTCTTACCCAGTACAAAGCTTCTCCCTCCCAGTCCTTGTGCCGGGCCTAGACGGGGGCATCTGGAGTGGGAGAAGAGGGCTGTATTGTTTCCTTCACTGTATCCTAGTTCTCCCTTCCCTCCTACTTTCTAATAACAGTTACTAAATAATAAGTCATGCTGGAATATTCCCCATTGCTTTACATTTTTTTCCAGAAAAATATTGTTGTTATGGGATAGAAGAGAAAAATTTTTACTTGGCAAGAAATAGTTTATTATTCTTTCCTTGACAATTAGCCAATTGATATCATTCAATTTTCTTATAGGCTTTTTAACAACGTATCCATGGAAAGCAGTGTCGGTTTGAAAACTCCCTGGAGCCACTAAATTAAAAAAAAAAAGATTTGATGATTTGATGCAGGCCCATTACCAGCCAAGTAAAAACAAATAATAATAATGGCAGTATTTCTCTTCTTTTGCCATAATCTGTTCCAAATACTATAATGTTCTAGCAGCAATTATTCTTCGTAGTATACAAACTACTAATAAAGTGTTACAGAAAAATTATTGTGAGCCATGTGGCTTTTACTACATGTTATTTTTTATTTCCTCTTAATATTTCCTTATAGTATTAATTTCTTTTGCATTACTGTGTTCTATTTTGAAGCCATCTTTCAATTGTGGAAAACACATCAAAAGTCTAAGCTTTTGGGTCATAACAAAAATGTTTTAAATTCAATATCTTTTTATCAACATTGGAAAATAGATTTGTGTTTCTGTAACCACTTCATATTCAATCTAAAAACAGTATAGACAGTGAATGGAAGAAGTTTAGGAAGAGGTATATTTTGAGCTAAATCTTTGAAATATGAAGTAAGAGACCACACAAGTAAGACGAAATTTTTCAGATCTTCTGGAGTAATGTCTTACAACCCATAGGACTGATAAAAGTCAGAAATAGTGCAGGCTCCAAAATTTTGTGAAATTCTGTATCTCACAAATCAATGAAGCCATGACACAAGTATTTTAAAGTTACAAAAATTTTTGGCAACTGTGCTGCATTTGGCAGATAATATCTTTAATTTAACCGTTATTATAAACAACATAAAATGTTGTGTCTAACAAAACAATATGTCAAAAACTTTTTGTAAACTATGAGATTTTACCTAAGCAATGTCAATTATTGTTAACGCTGTGTTTTGCTAATGAGCACAAAAATACAAGTCAGAAACAATCTTGTAAATCATACATTTCATTTAGAATGATTTAAAAATGTTAATTCAGAGGAATACATTAATGAGTAACGTATACCCTATGTGTACATTAGTACAATTTACAAAAAGCAAAATCAAATGACTTTGTAAGATTGTCTCAAACACCAAAAGATAAAGGTATGTCAATTAATTTTTAATTTTTCCTAGTGTAAATAATTTTCTTAGAGAAATATATGAATGATATTAATTCAGTAAACATTTTAAGCTACATACAATATTAATTAGCTAAAATATGAAATCTCATTTCCTTTTCAAGTATGTTTATTACAGAAAATTGAACAGCATTTAAAATAATAAAAAGCTTAGTATTCCCATTATCTAAAAACTATGTTCATATTTTGGTATATATTTTGGTATATTTTTTCAGTGTTGTGTTTCCTGTGTGCATGCATATATGTGTTTTTCAATATTCTTCAGGTCATATTATATTTACCTTGGTATATAGGTATTTTTCTCATACTTGGCATAAAGTACAATTTTTCAAGTGATTTTTAACATGACCATAATAGTTAACTGAATGCATATATCCAAATTTACACCTTAGATATTTTTAAAAATATTTTAAAATCTCTGTCCATAAAATGTATTTTATATTTAGGATAGATCATGAAAAACAAGTGTATCGCTATTCAAAAAAAGAATCTTAGCAGACATGGAGATGTCATCAACAAAAAAGGCAAAAATTCTCAATAGCTTAATATAATTATAATTGTTTTTTATGTACACTAACTCCTTAGAGTAGCATGACAGGGAGGAAATTCTTCAGTAACTTCCTTGAACAATTTGTCTTCCCACAATAAACATCAATATCAACTGGACCTTGACCTTTGCAAATCAGGGCCAAATTTACATAAGAAGAAATGGTTGAGATAAAGAAAGGATGTATTTTCTGATGTTAATTCTACTCTTGTCCAGATCTTATTCTTCCTGTTGAGACTCCCTTTTAGTTTCCCGGGGTTGGAGTTAAGGTCTGTCCACACCCAAGGCATTTCCAACTTGGGGGGCAGTTTTTTTGCTTTGTCCACCAAGGTTCTAATAGTGGTCTTGTGGTTCTTAACCCTTTGAATCAAAGGAACGTAACTTACTGGAAAAAATTTTAAAGAATATTTTGAAAATTTAGATTGTGATAAAATTTTCCAATGCTTGACTCTGTAACTCTTTAATACATGAAGGTGAGTCTATAAAAAGTAGGATAATGTGTAGGACTTGCTTTGTTACAGGCATTGCTTCTTTAGGAATCCTGATAAACCATCACAGACTTTTTTCAATTCGTCTACTTTTTAGTCCATTGCTGTTAGGCTCGGTATAGAGTGAGAGCTTAGAGAGTAAGTGTAGCTGCCCTGGCTTATCAACATTTTCCACAATTTCCCTACATCTCTATGGAACATAGGTGAAATAGTTCTTTAGATCAGGTATATTACGGAGGGCGATTTAAGGAGGCCTCGCCTCTTTAAGGACGTCAGCGACCGCCAACCGCGAGTGTTTCCTACCAATTTCTGGCGTCTCCAGGGGCGGGGCATGCGCAGAAATGACGTCACTACCGAGCGCCAGGCGCGCTCTTTCGGCGGCTGATTCAAACAGTCAGGCCTGCTTCTCTGCCGTGCATTAGCGTCGGAACGGCGGGTTTGTTTCCGCTCTTGCAGTGGACGTGAGCTTCTCGGTGGTGCCCGGAGGACCTCGGAGGCTGAGGCGGCTGGTGCAGGGGGAGAGAATGGCGCTCTGTACCACAGTATCTCAGAGTAAACGCATAAAGCGGAAGGCTCCCCGTGGCTTCCTTAAGCGCATTTTCAAACGACAGAAGCCTCACCTTCGTCTAGAGTCAAGTTGTGACTTACTGGTGAGATTCTCTGCCTTTTTGGGCTTGAACTGGGGCTGGGGCAGGGGCAGGGGCAGGGGCAGGCAGGGGACGTAAACCCCAGTCCGTTTCGTCGTCCCCAGACAATCTAGTTCCTTCGAGCCTGTGTTTAAGGCGTTTCCAGAAATACCTAGGCAGGTTTGCCCCTGCTTGGCACGTTGGTTCGTATTCCTGACGCTTAATTGTGTTGATTATGTAGATTAATGTAGATTATCTGAAATGTAGATTACCTGAAATGTAGATTATCTGCACCTTTTTTACTGGAGGCTATTAGCCACATCAATTTAAGGAGAAAACTAACGTTAAGTTTCTGCTTAGAGCTTTTAAATATCGCTGTTCAGGAGCACAATATGATACTGAGTTTAGTGTACTTGCGAGAGGAGGAAAGATACAGCCTTTTAAAAGTATGTTAATGGAATTCAGGTTGGGTCATTTTTACTTAACTATCGTAAAAGGCATTACTGACATGCCTTTTTTTACGTTGTTAACCAGCTATATTGCCTTATTTCCTCTACTTTAGCTTACTCACTACAGACCTCTGAATCAAAAGTTTATTTGTAAGTAGTATGCTTTCAGCTGCGAATTAGAACACCTACTGATTCACTTTTAAAGGCAAACTACTAAAACTTGTTTATCTGACTCAAAATATCTGCGGCATAATGCTTACCTAGTAAATAGCTACAACCAAACCACTGTGCAATATTTCCGTCTTGACAAAAATTCAGAGTTTTTATGTTGAATGCCCGGAACATGTGTCCCTCTAGCAGAATGTACCCCTAGGTTTAAACCATGGGAGACACCTCCTCTGGTTTGTCACAAGAGCTTTTTGAATAAAAGAGCCATTATAAGTGGGCACTTAATTTTCAGGAGATCAAGGTAAAGAACTGTGGCTAACAAGGGCATACGACATGGAGAATGCCTTCAGAATGCATCATTCCATCTGTTTTTAAGCTACATTTTCCCCACCTCCTTTCTCTAGTGACTGCCCATGTGCTAACTACTTGCAGGGTTTTTCTTTTTGCTAGACTACTATAGAATTTTCTTCATTTTTCCTTTATTTGGTCTCTGAAGCCAAAATAAACTTTTTTTTTTCTCTTGGTAAAGTGTCCCTTCTGATATCTTCTGCACTCCTTTTTCTGTTCCTTTCTTAGACCCCCATAAGAAAATGCTATGTATACTGTTTTGTACAACCCCTCCACCCCATGGTGTTGATAAAGGTGGCACAAGTGAGTTGGATTACAGTGAATTGATTTACAAGACATTTTTAGGTAATTTTGGAGTTTTCACTGGTCCTGGGTTCCTAAGTGGAGGGGGAACAAATGTACCTGCTTAAGAATATCTAGGCGACTACCATGTACATTGGCAGAAATTTCTCAAGTAGTCAGATTTCTTCCACATTCACACCTGTCTGCCCCCAAGTGACTCCTGGACAGGTGGGCTGTATTGTATCGGGTTGGCCAAAAAATTTGTTTTCCTGTAAGATGGCTCTAGTAGTGGTTAGTTGTCTTTAACTTCATTTGAAACAATTTTTTTACACTGTATTGTGACAGCTGTCATATCAGTGTGCATTTAAAAAAATAGAAATTGGTGGGTTTTTGTGTGGCCATTTTAATTTTGAAGATGGAAGAGAATATGCAACAGTTTCGGCATATTATGCTTTATTATTTCAAGAAAGATAAAAATGCAACTGAAAAGCATAAAAGAAAGAGATTTGTGCAGTGTATGGAGAAGGTGCTGTGACTGATCCAAGGTGTCAAAAGTGGCTTGTGAAGTTTCATGCTGGAGATTTCTCACTGGACTGTGCTCCATGGTTGAGTAGACCAGCTGAAGTTGATAGCGATCAAATCAAGATTAACCGAGAATAATCAACGTTATATTTCGCAGGAAATAGTTGACATACTCAGAATATCCAAGTCAATAAAGTTATTGGTGAAGATGAAAAATGTGCCTCATATTTTACGGAAAAAGACATAAGGATGTTTTGGCCAACCCAATAGAGTGGGATTCAGGTGGTACAGGAGAGAAGGGAAGGTGAAATTCCAAGCAGTTGCTGTGGTAGGGGAAAGGAATTTTCTTAGGCCAGTATTTATTCTAGGTCTTATGCTTTGGCTTTCACTGGTTCTCCATTCTCTGTGTATGCTGTGTGTCACCCTGGTTTCTTTGCTTATGGTTTCTGCTTGCCATTGGCATTTCATAATCTTACCCAGCAGATATCCCACATCATTCATAAACTTTTCTACAATTAAGACAGTCTGTTTTCACCTCTTTTTTCTGAACTCTGATAGCAGAGGATGTATACATCATACAGTTTAGCTATTGGGACTTAGACACTATTTGCTAAGAATTTCATATGTCAGTGTGATCTCCTACTTTGGTATGAAGCTTCTTGAGGGGAAGGAACCATACATATCTCTTTTTACTTCTCCCGTTTTCTTTAACAGTAAAAACTAGTCTACTTTTATGCTGTCTTTGTACATGATACTTCTACCTGAAGATGCCCTCACTACACTCAGCAAACTCCAGTTCTTTCAAAATTCAGTTCAAATGCTCCTACTTCAAGTGAAGCCTTTCTTAATCTTAGAAAGGATCAACTTATCTCCCTCTATCATCTATTGTTACACACGTCTTTAATTTCTTTATAGGTTTGGTTTTGCCATTGCACTGGAAAGTTTGGGCCATTTTGTATTCCCAGTGTTTAATAACATAACACCTTGAACATTCTGAATGTACAATTAGTGTTGGGACTGCATGGAAGAGAGATTTATTTTTGACAGTCTACCCTTTCGTAGATTCTTGCTTTATACGTTTATTTTGAAACAATTATAGCTTCATAAGAAGGTGAAAAAATAATAGGGACTACTGATGTACTTTTTGACCCAGCTTTCCAAAATGCTAACAACTTACCTAACTCCAGTCCTTTGTGGAGTTTTGAATTTTGTGCTTTCTGGTTATGTAAGCTATTTAAAATAATATTTTAAAAGGTGCCTTAATGATTAATGATAGTAGATATGATTATTTTGATAAATGACAAGTAATGACCTTTGTACATAAACTTTTCAACACAGTAAGTTTTTAGAATTTCAATTATTAACATGTTTCTGAGACTTTTAAAAAAAAAGATTTTAGTTATTTATTTAGAGAGAGGGGAAGGGAGGGAGAAAGAGAGGGAGAGAAACATCAGTGTGTGGCTGTTTCTCACATGGACCCCGCTGGAGACCTGCCCGCCACCCAGGCATGTGCCCTGACTGGGAATCGAACTGGCGACCCTTTGGTTTACAGCCTGTGCTCAATCTACTGAGCTACACCAGCCAGGGCTTGAGTAGATTTAAAATACCTGTTTAAAATCTTTAGACGTTGGATTGTAGACTGAAAGATGATTAGCCTTAAATATGCTATGATTTTAAATTTTAGGAAAATTTTAAATACATTATAAATTTAAACTTATTTGGATTCAGAAGTGGGAATATTAGTTAATAAAGTTGTTTTAATCTGATGGTGCTTTTCAATAATGTTATAGTCTATAGCTTTTGGTTAGTCTTACATAGCCTTATTTCATGTATTACAATAACCATGTCTCTTTTGTATGGAATCTAAGGCAGACCTATATTAAACTAAATTCTGTTACTTTAAATAAAAATTAATTGACTTAATTACAATACTAAAGAATACAACATTACATTTTGGAATCTTTTAACTTTAAAAGTCATTATTTCAAAGCATGAATGTTTTGAGTTTAAAAATATGAATTTTCTCTTTTAAAGGTGCATCTGAACTGTTTACTATTTATTCGACGATTAGCAGAAGAGTCCAGGGCAAATGCTTGTAAGAATAAGTGTGGAATCATTAAAGACCAGCATGTACTGGCTGCAGCAAAGGTAAAGTCTGATTTTCTTTTCTTTTTTTAAAGATTTTATTTATTTTCAGAGAGAGGAGAAAGGAGGGAGAAAGAGCAATGTATGGTTGCCTCTCACATGGTCCTTACTGGGGACCTGGCCCGCAACCCAGGGATGTGCCCCGACTGGGACCCTCTGGTTCCCAGCCGGCACTCAATCCACTGAGCTACACCAGCTGGGGCTTGATTTTCTTTTCTTGAGCAAGAATTAATACCACCTGGTTCATCATCGCTTCTCGGCCTTTTGGCTAAGATCAAGTGTAATACCACCTGGTTCATCACCTCTGCCTGATTTAGGTTTCTTTATTCAGCTTTGTTGACTCAGTTGACTTTGGCCTTACATGTTAATTGATTTAATTACATAGTTAGATTTTCTTTCTCTACATGTATATTATTGACTGCTGATGCAAAGATTCACAGCTATTCATCACCATTTAGGGGAACATCAAAGTTTGACTGTAATCTGTAGGATTTGTACTAGGCTATATGTAGTTGAGAAGGTCATCACCTTGAAATTTATCAAAACTTTCTTCTTAATCATTTTGTTTTCCTAATTGCCTAATTATTTGTTTTTGTAACTGTATTTTGAGATTTGTGTGACTTATAAGTCAAATTACTTATAAAAGTAGAGAAAATTGCTTCTTACTGGTATTTCTATGTAACGTGAGAATATGATGCTCAGGGCAGAGTTTTTTCCAAATATGTACCTGAGATCATTTCCACTTGATATTAATAGATGCTCCACCTTGAAAAACTTCTGGGGTCATGTTACATTTAGATAACATATTATAGCTCCTTGAATGCTCACAGTGTTATGTATATAGAGCTTGTTTCTATAAGAATATGCAAGAAATTGACAACCATGGTTGACTGGGGCATGATGTGGGAAAGAGACACTTATTTTTCATACTCTATGTCTTCATATGCTTTTATTTTGAAATCCTGAATAATTAAAGACTCAGAGAAGGTGCATAAGTAGTATAGAGTGTTCCATGTACCTTTTCTCCAGCTTTATACAATGCTGACATCTTTATATAACCGTAGTTATGTAAAGTTTAAAAAGGTTATGGGAAATATAGCAGTAAAGAAACTTGTTGAACTCTGTTTAACTTAACATTTTGTAAATTTGAATACATAATTTCATATTCTCATCATTTTGTAAATTCATTTGAATACATAGTACTTTCTTTTGCAGTACCCATATTAGCATCTTATAAAACAGAGAAGTACTAAGCTAGAGTTTATACCTATTTGTTGGCCTTTGTGGAAGCCTAGAAATGTGCATACCCAGGAATTATTTTTAGAGCTTTCATATTTTCTTACAATTATAAACATTCCAACAAGAGTCTAGACTGTTAATGTGAGTTTTTCTGTAGGTAAAGCAAGGTTTAAGAGCTTGAAGAGTATATGTATGTATTTTAAATTTAGGATTTGTTTTTATTCATAAGTTATAGATATGCTTAACCTAAAAGTTCTCTTTAAAAAATTTTTGGATGGGCACTTATGTTGCCTCCAGCACTTGGCTATTGTAAAATGTACTGCTATGAACATTGGGGTGCATACATTCTTTTGAATTGGTGTTTCAGGATTCTCAGGGTATAATCCCAGCAGTGGGATTGCTGGATTGAAAGGCAGTTCAACTGTAACTGAACAAAAATAAATTTAAAAAAACTTTTTTTGATATACTCTGGTCTACCTAATAAATTTTTCAGCATGGCTCGTCTTGGTCTCTAAATTGATATAATTCCAGACCATATATAATAAATTTGGTGTTGCAATGGATTTGTATTGTTGTATAGTTATTAAATGCCTTATTTATAATAGGATTTTTGGGTTTTGGAACATTATGTAACTCTTAGGAGTTACACTAAGAACTTTTAGTGATCTTAGGATCACTAAATTTTCTACAAGCCTCATGTTAGGAACCATTAATATGGACACTTTTGGCTTACAGTGAAGAAATTAACATCTAGAAGTGACTATAAAACCAGATTTTCAGAATCTAGGCATGTTTTAAGTCTCAGACCATTTATAAGGCAAACAAATTCCCTAATCACCTTCCATATTGGGTTTTATAAATTCATAGTCTTGAATAATATACCCATAGGAATATTTAACTTTTTGTTGAGGAATTATGTTTTATTTGCCATTGGTATAATATGAATCTTCATTTTTTTCCCCCTTCCTCACAGGTTATTCTAAAGAAGAGTAGAGGTTAGAAGTCAAAGAACACACTTTTGAAATTATGTGATGTATTTTTTTATTTCAGTTGGTAACAGATCATGAAAGCACTTTTTACATGTCAGTTAATATTGTGTATTATTAAAATATTGGCTGCTTGATGGATGTGTGCATTTGTATTATTTTTTTTTACTGGTATTAAAATATCTCCAACACTTAGAACTATATCACTTTATTTTTGAAGAATTATGTTTCATTCATTTTAAATGGACTCAAGTTCTTTTGTTTCATTGGTATTGCAAATACTTTGCCTATCAGAAGTAAAATAAAATCTATATTCTTCAAGAGATTATTTCTTGAAATTAAGCTTATATGTATTTAACTTTAGACATAATTGACTATGGAATCAATTTGCTCTCTGAAAAAAGGCAGTTTACAGTCAAAATTAGGTACATTTTAAATAATTTTAACTCTTTAATGCCTTTGTGTAGGTAATACAGTGTACTTTTTATTACTGAGTCCTATTCTATGGTATTTATATACCACAATTTGTACAACTATTCACCCAGTGAGGGCCATTTTGATTATTTCCTGTTCTTGACTGTTACAAATAAAGCTGCTATGAACAGTCATGTATAAGTTTTTATACAGATAGAAGTTTCCCTTTCTCTGGGATAAATACCCAGGAGTGTGATTGCTGGTCTAATAGTGAGTATATGTTTAGTTTTTCAAATGAAACAGCTTAACTTCTCCAGAGCGGCTACACCACTTTATATTCCCATCAGCCTTTTACAAAGATGCACTTTCTTTCATTCTCATGAACATTTGGTATTGTTATTTTTTTTTTTAGCTGCTCTGATAGAAGTGTGTCTCCTCAAGGTTTTTAATTTGCACTTCCCTAATGCCTAATGATGGTGCACATATTTTTATATGTTCATTTGTCATCCATTTGGTGAAATGCTTCTTAATGTCTGTTATGCATTTTCTATTTGGATTTCTT
>PVJI01018297.1:0-33644 GCA_004026765.1 Micronycteris hirsuta | reverse complement strand
CCTGACCAGGGATCAAACCCACAACTTTGGTGTATCAGGACAATGCTCTAGTCATCTGAGCAAACCCGGTCAGGGCTTGTTTTCTAATTTCAATTCAGTATGATTAGAGACTATGGAATGTTTTATTCTTTGAAACTAATTGAGATGTCTTATAACTAGTATAAGGTCAGTTTTTATGACTATTTTGCTGAAGTACTATATATACTCTGGTTGGTTGATATGCAAGTATGTTTCTATACACATATATGTATTTCAACTTATAAATTACATTATTTAAATCATGTACGTAACTTCTTATATGCTTGTTCTATTACTAGACTTTAAATATTACAACTATATAAAAAGTAGAGAGAAAAAGTGAAGAGTCAATGTATTCATCATTCAACTTAAGAAATAATGCATTATGGTTACAACTGAAGCCCCTCTGATCTTTTTGGTTTCTTTCCCTTTATTTCCCCACAGAAGTATTTACTATCGTGAATTTAGTATCTTATTTCCATGGACTTAAAACAGTAGAGCAAGGCTACCAATTGATTATATGAGTAATATCCTCCAAACTAGAATTTACCAGCATGTACCAGAGTTGCCCACAAATGCAAGCATTGTCTTATATCAGAAAAGTTTTTAGCCCCTGGAAGAGAATTGGGAATTTGCCAAAGAAATACTTGTGTCATCTCTTATCGCCTACGTCAGAGCTTAAGTCTCTTCATCGATAACTGTTAAGTGTCTAAAAATATGTAAATACATGAGAAATGCCATGACAGATATATTGTATTGTTTTTAAGACTCTAGCTGTGGTTAGTACTAAATAATTAGATAGTTGATGACTGGTAATAAATGAACAAGTTACATGGCTCTTTGATCACTTATGGCAAGCTGTTCTATCTATGAGGGAAAATCTAAATGTAACAGAGTCATTAATTTGAATTTCTGAATTACCTTTGCTAGCTAGTTGGAGAAATAGTTATATAAAAAAACAAACTCTCACCCTGTCAGGTGGTACAGTTGGTTAAAGCGTCATCCTGTGCATCAAGGGGTTGTAGGTTTGATCCCTGGTTGGGGCACAAACCGATAGGTGTTTCTCTACCTCCTCCCCCCACCATCACCACCAAAGTCAGTGTAAAGCATATCCTCAGGTGAGGGTTTGTTTGTTGGTTGGTTGGTTTGTTTGTTTGTTTGTTTTTGGAAGGCAGACTCTGTTAAGGTGATTCTGCCAAAATCTTTAGAATTATAGACAGTTATGTTGCTGCTATAGGAGGCAACACATTAATGTCTCTAAGTTAGACTTCAGAGTTTTGACTCCTGGGACCTTAATTTGATTGATCATTTGACTGTCTTATTTTAGTAATTGTATATAATAATCATTTAGTCTCATGATGATAATTTTGTTTTTGTTTTTTCATTTAGAGTGTTATTTTCCTGTGGCCTTGTAAATGATCAAATAATGATGGAAATGGATCGAAAATAATAAGTGACTTCTCTACTAAAGCAGTAGAAGATTCTTCATATCACCTTCCAGTCGTTCAGTTTCAGTCTTCAAAAAGAGACAAAACAAATGAAATAGAGAAGACTGAAAAGACGACAACTTTGGAACTGTCTTTCTGCTTGACTACTCCTTAATCCCCCTGTCTTTTACTTGTTTTAATTTTGCTGTGAATTTATAAATAGTGAAGACCAAAGAAATAGAAGATACATTTGGGAGCTTTATACCAAGAAATTTGCCTTGAAAGCTGCTATTCTTTGGAGGGAAAAGTATATCAAGTTCCTGTCTGATTTTTTTTTTTTTAACAAGATTTCTTATATCCTTAGATTTTGAAGGATAAAACAAATATAAATACATATTTGCACATCATTTTTAGCAGCTGTGTATGAATAATGAGATTTGGAAATTAAGGGCTTTGTCATGTGGATGTTTTGCCACTGGAGTTGAGTGCTCAGAAGATCTTTTATAGATAGCTCTTTAATATATTTTTGATCTGTCGCTTAGATGACATTATTTGCCCATGTGAATCCACCTGTCTTTTTATTTATAACCTTGTTATGAACAGTGTTTGTACTCACTGTGCAAATGTCCATGTATTATCTATTTAAACAACATCATAGTGCCATCACTCAAGGAAGTTGAATGAGGTGAACATAGACATAAGTCTTTCCCCTTCCCCCCTTTTTTTAAATGTAACAAATACTTTTTATCTTCCCCTTCCCCCCCTTCCCCTCCCCCTCCCCCCTTTTGGAAACGTGTCAGGAACTAGGTAGTTTAAGATGAGCAATTGAGGGGACTGAGAGAGTGATCCACACAGAGCCTGGCTTCTTTGTGCTTCATCATAAGGTGTGCTGCTGGCCAGCCTTATTAAGCACCCTTCTAACGAGAACCTCGTGGGAAACCCAGCTGGCAGACTCAAGGAGTTCAGGAAACAGGACCACAGAGGTTACACTCTGGGGTAAATATTCTCCTGTGTCTAACTTGGGAAGAAGACTGTGTATGTATATGTATCGTGGAAAATGCACTTCTTTCTGGTGTATTTAATTTTGAAAAATATCAGTGGGGTGGTTTGGAGACACCAATGGATCTCTCAGGAAAACTGATAATAGTTGGTGTTTGAGGAAATTAATGTGAACTAAATAGAACACTTGAAAGGTTCTATCTTCCTTCTCTAGGAAGATCTTTTTCTACTGCTTTTGCCAGAAGTTACCTGAAGTTATCTCTTCATAAGTATCTCTAATTTTAAGTAGGTGTTTATTTTTGAGGTTCTTCCACTATAACTCGAGCATTCATAAGCTTCTTTTATATAACCTTTCAGATCTATGTCACTTTTCTCTTTATGCATTTTTCATGGTTGTATATTCATGGACCATTGCTTTGTTTAGAACTTCTGAAGTGTGCAGGCTGATCAGTAGTCAAGAGAGGCTCAGAGAGCAGGTCTTTCTGTAAAGTAGAGGATCTTAAGTAATCACAAACTCCTTTACACTTTGCTATCAAGATCTTGCAAGTATAAGTGATTGGAGTTTTCTCCTTTTCAGATCCTGGCCATGAGGTTGGATGCCTCACCTTGCTGAAAAGAGACACTGGACCTAAATGGCGCAGCATGATTTTGTTCCTGCTTGGCTAAATTTCTCAACACCGCAGGCAGTTAAGGTACTGTTCTGTTCCTGTAGTAACTATCCAAATGCCAGTTCTTTTCCTCCCCAATTCATCTATGACCTCCATTTTACAGTCTGTGTTTTTTTATATATTTAGCTTTGCCTGAGGGTTTCAAATAGGTTTTCATAGACTAATTACTTTGTTGTTGTTGTTGAAGATTTTATTTAATTTTAGAGAGGGGGAAAGGTAGGAGAAAGAGAGGGAGAGAAATATCAATGTGTGGTTGCCTCCCACACACTCCCTACTGGGGATCTGGCCCACAACCCAGGCATGTGCCCTGACTGGCAATTAAAACAGTGACCCTTTGGTTCGCAAGCCAACGCTCAATCCACTGAGCCACACCAGCCAGGGCTAGTTAGCTTTTTTTTTTTTTTTTTTTTTAGATTTTATTTATTTATTTTCAAACAGAGGGGAAGGGAAGGAGAAAGAGAGGGGGAGAAACGTCAGTGTGTGGTTGCCTCTCACATGGCCCCCACCCCAGGCATGTGCCCTGACTGGGAATTGAACCGGCAACCCTTTGGTTCACAGTCTGCACTCAGTCCACTGAGCTGCACCAGCCAGGCTAGTTACCTTTGTTTTAATAGGATATAACTAATTAGGCCGTCGAAGTCATTGTATACCCTGTTACTGCCAAGTACCTATTATTATTTACTAAGCTTTTCTTATTATGTGACACACTTAAGGCTTCCTGTATTAGCTGTAGCACACTTTGGAAGTAAAACATACCTACTAACATTACTGAGGGCAAAGGGGCAGAGGTTGAAGGAAAATGGTATTTGGGGAAGTGGACCTTTGGAATGAATCCATGTTTATTTAGCTGTAGTAGTAGATGAGGAACTGGGAAAAAAGAGAGACAGGGATTGATTGCTACCTACTATATGGATTCTAGAAAATCTATTTTAGAGGCAATAACTTACTTGATGATTTTAGGGGACAGTGTGTGTTGCATTAGGGATAACAACAAATAGAACAATCAGTTCTTAATAAACTAGCCCAAGTCAGTTCACAGAAGAACAGCCTAAGTTATTGATAGAAGAAACCTTTGGGCCCTGGCTGGTGTAGCTCAGTAGATTGAGCGCCGGCTGGGAACCAAGGGGTTGACGGTTCGATTCCCAGTCAGGGCACATGCCTAGGTTGCAGGCCAGTTCCTCAGTGGGGGCCACATGGGAGGCAACCACACATTGATGTTTCTCTCTTTCTCCCTTCCTTCCCCTCTGTCTAAAAATAAATAAATGAAATCTTTTTTAAGAAAAAGAAAAAAAAGAAACCTTTGGGAAGCTAGCAGACTTAAAAATGCTTCTCGCCCAGCAGGTGTAGCTCAGTGGATTGAGCGCGGGCTGGGAACCAGAGGGTCCCGGTTCAATTCCCAGTCGGGGCACATGCCTGGGTTGCGGGCCAGGTCCCCAGTGAGGGCCGTGTGAGAGGCAACCATACATTGCTCTTTCTCCCTCCCTTCTCCTCTCTCTGAAAATAAATAAATAAAATCTTTAAAAAAAAAAAAAAAAAAAGCTTCTCATTTTGCCACCCAGTAGAGGAGAGGCAAAGTTGATAGGTAGTCTCAAAAAAAAGGCCTACCTTCCCTATTTTTAAACATCTGGTCTATCTAGACTGTCAGCCTAAACTTCAGTTTCAATTGCCTGTGTGGTTTCTTAAATTTTTTTCTTTTCTTTTTCTTTTTTTAATATAAGATTTTATTTATTTTAGACAGAGGGGAAAGGAGAGAGAAAGAGAGGGAGAGAAACATCAGTGTTGGACTGCCTCTTCCACACACCCCCACTGGGACATGATCCAAAACCCAGGCATGTGTTCTAACTGGGAATTGAACCAGCGACCCTTTGGTTCACAGGCCAGCACTCAGCCCACTGAGCCACACCAGCCAGGGCAAAGTTTTTTATTAAGGTTTTATGATTGACATGATCTGACCCAAGGCTTTGGGGTGCTGGGCCTGAGAGATTAGGTGTAGGATCCAGGAAAGGATTTAAAAGTGTGTAGATCTTCCATCTCCAAAGAATAATTCATATAGCACAATGGACTAAGTAAAAAAAATTGGAAATGTTTCAGTATTTTTAACAAAGCTACATTAAGCAAAGTTAGTGGTATTGCCTTAAGGATAGACATAAAACAATGGAATGGAATAGAGAATTAAAAAATAGTCCTATACGTATAGTCAGTTTATTTTTTAAAGTTTGTTTGTTTATAGAGAGGGGAAGGGAAAGAGAAAGTGAGGGAGAAAAACATCAGTGTGTGGTTTCCTCTCGGGTGCCCCCCCAGTGGGGACCTGGCCGACAACCCAGGCATGTGCCCTAACTGGTAATCGAACCGGCAACCCTTTGGTTTGCAGACCAGTGCTCAGTCCACTGAGCCACACTAGCCAGGGCACATATAGTCAGTTGAGTTTTGACCAGAATGCTGAGGCAATTCAACGGGGAAGTGATAGTCTTTTTAACAAATCATTATAGAGCTAGATATATCTACATGGGGGCAGAGCAGAAGGGAGAACCTCAATCTTCATATCATAAACAGAAATTAACTTGAAAAGGGGATGATAACCTAACTTAAAAAATTAAAAACCATAAAACTTTTCTATGGCTGGTGTGGCTCAGTGGATCAAGCCCCCCAGCCTATGAACCGAATGGTCACTAGTTTGATTCCCAGTCCGGGCACATGCCAGGGTTGACCAGTTGGGGGTGTGCAAGAGGCAACTGATTGTTGCTTGTCTCCCACTCTTTCTCTGCCCCTTCCTCTATCTAAAAACTAATAAATAAAAATATTTTAAAAACCATAAAACTTTTACTTATTTTTAGGTTTTATTAATTTCTAGGGACATTTTAAAACATTTTCCAGAAACTTCTTTTTTTTTTTTTTTAAGATTTTATTTATTTATTTTCAGAGAGAAAGGAGAAGGGAGGGAGAAAGAAAGGGAGAAAGCAATGTATGGTTGCCTCTCACACGGCCCTCACTGGGGACCTGGCCCGCAACCCAGGCATGTGCCCCGACTGGGAATCGAACCGGGACCCTCTGGTTCCCAGCCCGCACTCAATCCACTGAGCTACACCAGCCGGGCCCAGAAACATTTTAAGGAAACCATTTTCCTTTCCTATTGCAAGATTAATATTTATTTTCAAAGAAAACATCTTAACATTAAAATTTTTTTTCTTTTTAGTGATTCTAGAGAGAGGGCAAGGGAGGGAGAAAAGCATCCATGTGAGAGAGAAACATTTATAATTGCCTCTTTCACATGCCCCAATGGAGGACCTTTCCTTTTGGGGGATGATGCCCATCCAACTGAGCCACACCTGCCAGAGCAGATTAATATTTTTAAGTGTAATATTTTGGGGCTTATTCTTTCTGGTAAGGTTTTTTGGTAAATAATTGGAGTAGCTTCCTTTTCTTCCCTTCTGGGGTAATGTAAATGAGTTAGTGATTAAATATGCAGCCTAGGATTGCTATAACTCAGAGGCCTGTGGTACCCTTATGATGGCCCATATGCTCGTAATGGCGGTTTCTACTGCTGTTACTCTTTTCTAAAAGCCTGCAGTAAAATCTAAGATACTGAAAGACATCTATTTATCTGTTTGCTTCTCTATATTTTATCATCTTAGTCACCTACAGCCACCTTTGAAAAACAAGGAGAACACCTACCCCGAGGAGATGGTAGATTTGGAGTAAGCCGTCGTCGACATAATTCCTCTGATGGCTTTTTTAACAATGGACCTCTACGAACTGCAGGAGGTGAGCCATGCCCAATTTCTATAATTACATTTAAAGTACTCATTCAGGGCAAGCCCAGCATGGCAGTGTGTGTCCATAATCTTGAAATGATGATCTTTTGTGAGCATAGTTCTCAGTTGTCTTTCTAAGTCTAATGTTGTTATGTTCTTACGAGTCATTTATTCATTGGAAGAACTCATATAGAAATTATATTAAAAGAAAAAGATTTATTTTGTGATTTCTTTTCTCTGGACTTAATGTTTTATTTAAATGGTCCCCTGAAGGGCTTTTGGTAATACCATAAATAAGGTTAGGAAGCATTTGGCCTAGTTATTTCTGAATTTCCAGGAAGCAAACAGTTTAATGTTTTAATTTTCCTTACTATTCTAGATTCCTGGCACCAGTCCTCCCTGTTTCGCCATGATTCAGTGGACTCTGGTGTCTCTAAGGGAGCATATACTGGAATCACAGGGAACCTGTCTGGTTGGCATGGCTCTTCCCGAGGTCATGATGGCATGAGCCAGCGTAGTGGGGGTGGCACAGGGAACCATCGCCACTGGAACGGCAGCTTTCACTCCCGGAAAGGCTGTGCCTTTCAGGAAAAGCCACCTACAGAAATTAGGGAAGAAAAGAAAGAGGACAAAGTGGAAAAGTTGCAGTTTGAAGAGGAAGACTTTGTAAGTATGATGGTTAGTTTGTGTAGTTCATATCTAACAAAGAATATGTCCAATATAAGACCCCATTAGTAATGAGAACATTTCAGAAATTACTAAAAATGGAGTCCCTAAGTTTAGATTTTTATTGTTTTCAGAGAGAAGCAGTTAATGAGCATGAAGACGGTGCTATAAATCTTGTGTAACTTTTAGCAAATCTTTGTTTTCATCTTTATGCCTTTGGAACTTTAAAAAAAATCCCTAATTTCTCTTAAGTTTTGTAAGGCTCAGTATTCAAATATATAATTACATTAAAAATGTAATCTCGCATGTTAAATTGTCTTCTCCAACTATCATTTGAGGGTTTTTTTCTCTTAAATTTACCCTGTTATGTCAAATAGTTATGATAACTTACAAATATGCAGTTAGAAGTACTCTAGCTATTGCCTGTATATTCAGTAAGACTTAATGCTATTATGTGTTGAATTACATACTCTTTGGACTGTAAACCAAAAGTAGAGTTTTTAGTGCGCCTTTAAAAAGTTTATAAATTAAGTATATCAATATTATCACTTTAACACATAATAGATTTTTTTTTTTTAAGAGAGAAACATTGATTTGTTGTCCTGCTTATGAATGCATTCAATTCTGTGTGCCCTGACCAAGGATTGAACCTACAACCTTGGTTTATTGGGATGATGCTCTAACCAACTGAGCTACCTGCCAGGGCTGTAAGAAATATTTTAAATAATTAAGATAATGTATATTAGGTTTTTGTACTAGGTCTTCAAAATCCTTTGTGTATTCTGTACTTTTGTAACACATATCTATAGACTGCACAGTCATAGTGCTCAGAAATCACATTTGGCTAGTGGCTACCATATTTGATACTTTAGCTCTAGTTTTTTGTTTGTCCCCCAGCCTTTCAGTGTATGGGACAATACTCTAACCAGCTGAGACACACTGACCAGGGCGGCTCTAGTTATTTTAAGTGGCACATCAAATTAGGAGTCATATCTATGAGAGCCATTGTATTATGTTAATAAAATTAAATAGTCAGATTTAGACATCTGCCCATCTTCTAGTTCTAGCCAGTGTCCTGGGGGTTCTTGATTTATTTTTTTTTTTTTTTTTTTTTTTTTTTTTTTTTTTTTAAGATTTTTATTTTTTAATTTATTTTTAGAGAGAGGGGAAGGGAGGGAGACAGGGAGGGAGAGAAACAGCAATGTATGGTTGCCTGTCACATGGCCCTCACGGGGACCTGGCCCGCAACCCAGGCATGTGCCCTGACGGGGAATCGAACCGGGACCCTCTGGTTCCCAGCCTGCGCTCAATCCACTGAGCTACACCAGCCAGGGCGGGGTTCTTGATTTAAATGTCATTTATTAACAATGGCTGGACTTTTTCTGGAGAACCTCGTGTGTGTGTATCTGTGCACACACACACACATTTCTTTCTTTCTGGGTCCAGGTTCTGTCCACTAAAAAGATTTAAAAACATAAGATTGGAATATTTTGTCATACGAAGTAGCAAAGAAGTAATTAAAGACTACTAGGGTTGTTACAAAGGGATTCATAAGCCAAATTAAAGAGGTTCCCCTGGCCAAACTTGGGATGTTTCATCTGTAAATTAAGGACAATTATAGCAAGGGTTTGAATCACAACTATGATTAAATCTGTGAGTTCACAATGATACTTCATCTTAGATAAAACAAGCATGCATTTATCTTTTCCATATGAATTGTACTACTGAGTCACCAAATAGAGGAAGTTCGTTTTTTTTTTAAAGATCTTATTTATTCTTAGAGAGAGGGGAAGGGAGGGAGAAAGAGAGGGAGAGAAACATCAATGCGTGGTTGCCTCCCACATGGCCCCCACTGGGGACCTGGCCCACAACCCAGGCATGCGCCCTGACTAGGAATCGAACCTGCGACCCTTTGGTTCCCAGCCCGCGCCCAATCCACTGAGCTACACCAGCCAGGGCGAGGAAGCTCCTTTTTAAGGACGTTTAATAGCTAGTAAAGAAGAAATGATAAAATTAGAAGATCATTGTTCTACAGCTTGTAGTGAGTTAATAGTTTTATACTATGTGCATCAGTTCCTGCTACCATCACAAAAAGAGGCATAAATAGACATATACGCCTCCTAAAGGGAAAAACACCCAGCAACAAGTTGCCTAGCCAAAATAAAAGGGTGGGGCCCTGACCAAGTAGCTCAGTTGGTTAGAGCATCATCCCACTATGCTAAGGTTGTGGATTGAGTCCTCGGTCAGGGCACGTAAAAGAATCAACCAGTGAATGCATAAATAAGTTGTAGTCTGTAGATCAAGAGAGATGACTGTGGAGACAAAAGTCAGATTTTTTTTTGTTTTTAAATCAGGTTTATAAAATGTTTTACAGGAACTTTGTTTTCTGTATGTGTTATATTTAAAAATTTTTGAAAATCAGTGCAAAGAGAACAAAGCTATCACATAAATAGAGTCAGTATTTCTGAAAACCCTAGGTAGAATGTGAGTGAGAACACAGTATTTAATGGTGGAGCAACTATGTAATAGCCACCATAACAAGAAAGGTTTCTTAACTGACAGATAAAGCAGGCAACTCCACAGAATATAACAGTTTATTATAGAGTACTTAGTGGGAGATTGGGTTGGAGTAGAACAGAAGACCCAGCAATTCTGCACAGATTTTTTTCCGCTACAGGTTCCTGTTACAGGTAACTCGGGTACTACAGAGGGACAAAAATGCATGCCCTGGCTGGTGTAGCTCAGTGGATTGAGTACGGGCTGGGAACCAGAGGGTCGCCAGTTCGATTCCCAGTCAGGGCACATGCCTAGGTTGCAGGCTAGATCCCAGTAAGGGGTGCGTGAGAGGCAACCACACATTGATGTTTCACTCCCTCTCTTTCTCCTTCCCTTCCCCTCTCTAAAAATAAAATCTTTTTTAAAAAATAAAGTAAATAAAAATCAAATGAAATCCAGAACACAATGATGGAGTTGGTTTTGTTCACATCTACATCTATGGAGTAGGCCTATTAAAATAAGAAAACCACTCTTTTTTTTTTTTTTTTTTTTAAGATTTTATTTATTTATTTTTAGAGAGAGGGGAAGGAGAAAGAGAGGGAGAGAAACAGCAATGTGTGGTTGCCTCTCACATGGCCCTCATGGGGACCTGGCCTGCAACCCAGGCATGTGCCCTGACTGGGAATTGAACCGGAACCGCTTGGTTCCCAGCCCACGCTCAATCCACTGAGCTACACCAGCCAGGGCAGAAAACCACTCTTATCCATGGTGGACTCCTATATAAACCTGATTGGACCCTACCCTGGGAGATTTTTATTTAGAAGCTCTGGGCATCATTCTCTTTGTTTAATGTTCTGTGGTCAATTGTGGTGAAAGTTTGAGCTGGGACACTTGTGTCATTCTCACATTCTCTATACAGTTAGTTCTTAAGTCCAATCAGTTGTTCTGAACACTTCTCTATCCTTTTCCTCATACCTTCTTTTACCTCTGTTGCCTTCATTACCCTCCCAGACTATGGAATTGGTCTCCTGGTTGATATTTAAACTTCTCAAACACACCTGTCAAGCCACCACCAGACTGCTGTAAACTAATGGTTGGATCATGGTTAACTCTGTTTATGAACGATGGATCCCCATTACCTATAGAATAAAAGTCTTCCCAAAATATTCCACAGTCTGGCTCTTGCCTACTTTGCCAAACATCTCTATCCCCACAGAAGTGTTCCCTCCTTCCCTAGCACTAATCGCGTTGAACTATTTTGCAGATCACTGAATAGTCTATTTTTCATGCTTCCTGTCTTGGTGTTCATTCTGTTCTTGGAATTGCCTGTGTTCCAGCTTTGGGATTCTTCGTTTTTTGTTTCTTGATTGATTTTATTTATCTGAAGTTAACATGGGATTCTTCTTTAAGGACTCTTAGTCATCTCCTCTAATGAAACCTTTTCTAAATAGCACTTCTCTTTCAAATAGAATTGACTAATCTTAGTTCTCTGTCTTTGATGTAAATGTTTGTAATAGCCCTTTAATTGTACTTATTTGTCTACAAGTTTATCTTTGTAGTAAAACTGATCCTTTGGGGACAAGGGCTTTTTCTTTTCTTTTCTTTTTTTTTTTTTTTTTTTTTTTTTTTTTTTTTTTTTTTTTTTTTTTTTTTTTTTTTTTTTAAGATTTTATTTTTATTTTTAGAGAGGGGAAGGAAAGGAGACAAACAGCAATGTATGGTTGCCTTTCACATGGCCCTCATGGGGACCTGGCCCGCAACCCAGGCATGTGCCCCGACTGGGAATCGAACCGGGACCCTCTGGTTCCCAGCCCGTGCTCAATCCACTGAGCTACACCAGCCAGGCAAGGGCTCTTTTTAATTGATTTAAGTGTCCATATATTTCTAGCAATCTCTGGCCCATGGTTTGCTTCTGTCCTAAAGCAGTCTTAGGTGATAAATACTACATGTTTCACTGATAGATTGTCCTCCTTAAATCTGAGAAAAATGACCCATATTCTTAATTCATTCAGCTTTCTGTGCCTCCTTATTTGACATACATGTCCTATAGAAAGATAAGAAATTGCATGTTTAGTCTGTTTATTTCTTTTTTTTTTTTTTTTTGTATTTTTTTTTTTAAGATTTTATTTATTTTTAGAGAGAGAGAGAGGAAGGGAGGGAGAAAGAGAGGGAGAGAAACAGCAATGTATGGTTGCCTCTCACATGGCCCTCACTGGGGACCCAGCCTGCAACCGAGGCATGTGCCCTGACTGGGAATCGAACCGGCGACCCTTTGGTTCCCAGCCCGCGCTCAATCCACTGAGCTATACCAGCCAGGGCTCTTTTTTATTTTTTTTATCCTCTTTTTAAAGGAAACAACACCCAAGAGAGTCTATGATAAACATGAGATCTATTAATTTTGCATTTCAACATCTTTTTTCTGTTTGTTAATTCTGATTAGAGCATTAAGTACGTGCTACTGAAACAATTATTTGATAGGTTCCATGGTGCTGGCTACTTTGCAAAAAGTGCAAAACTGCTTAGCTTTCTGTTTCAACCATTAATATCCCTTTTTTTCCTAGCCTTCTTTGAATCCAGAAGCTGGCAAACAGAATCAGCCATGCAGACCTATTGGGACCCCTTCTGGAGTGTGGGGTAGGTAGATTTTGCCATTTTAAAGGCACAACTTTAAATTTTTCATAGCAGACAGAGGAGCAAAAAAATCTCTTTTTTATTGTTTCTTTATCTTGTTTCTCATCTCATCCATTTGTACACGGTAACTAACACTTACTAACTCTTACTCTGCCCCCCGAGATACCATTGAAATGTGTGTATTGTGGTGGAGTCATAACACAGACAGCTGAGAGCTTGTATAGCCCTGAACTTTGGAAGCAGATTTTAAGCAAAGGGAGAATAATACAAAACTTATAAGAAATAATTTTTTATTAACATTGCAAATTTACTTATAACAATTGAATTGATATGTTATTATTGTCTCCTGAATATTTGGTAGGCATATATAACAATGTATTCTAAGCAGTCTTTCACATTACTAGTCTTCTGAAGTGTTATTTGAAAGGCTATATAATACCACATTCCATAGCCCATTTTGTTCAGCCAGTTTGTTCTAGTTGCTGAGTTTTTTATTTATTTTGGCAATTATAAATGATGTTTATTATATAAGTCAAGGAGAAAATATGTAAAGGCGTGTGTGTGTGTGTACATACACACATACATATATCTAGCCTTGTAAAAAATTAACAGCTACATCAGTGTATTTCAAACCAAACCTGATCTGTGGTTTTGAGACCTTTGGCATTTACAAATTGGACTTTCCTAGTTGCTACGTTAGACATGTTTAGTGGCCAGGCATCTTATTGAGAAAGCTTTATGTAACTACTGAGTTTGGATCTTGAGTTTTAGAATTAAGGGTGGTTGCTGTACCATTCCCCCTTTGTTGATGATACATAGTTTGCTCCAGTTTGCCTCAACAGAAGGTCCTGTGGCAGTTTCCTCATCTCTATTCCCATGCTGTCAGGAGCTGTCACCCTTGGATATATTATTGTTTGGTCTTTGCCTGAGTAATACATTGCTAACATCTTTAGGCTTTCTTGTTGGTTTATGAATTTAGAATCAAGTGCTTAATATATTGACATTTTTTCTACAGTTCCCAAGTACTGTCATTTTTTTAGAGTGTCTGTAAAGTGTCAGCTCTTTGTTGAAAGTGAGGCCTTCTTATTAACTGTGCTTTCTGTTAACCAGTAATTTTGACATTGTTTTGTTTTTGTAATTTCACAGAAAACCCACCTGGTGCCAAGCAAACCTCCAAAATGCTAGTCATCAAAAAAGTTTCCAAAGAAGATCCTGCTGCTGCCTTCTCTGCTGCATTCACCTCACCCGGATCTCACCCTGCAAATGGGAACAAATTGTCGAACATAGTTCCAAGTGTCTATAAGAACCTGGTTCCTAAGCCTGCACCACCTCCTTCCAAGGTATGATTTGGAATCCATGTCAGAACCTTATACAGCAGAGGTTTGGGAATAAATCAGGAAAATAGTAAATTTACTTTTTTTTTGTTTGAATCATTCACCAGATATTCAGAACTTGTTGTATGTATTCTATTGTAGTCTTTCTCCAAACTTTCCACTGCTGCCAGCTGGAGTTTTAGTAGGCATCTCTTTCATTACTTCATCTCATAAACCCGCTGCCATTTCCATTAATAGCACTGACATCCATCTGATCATGTAGCTGAATATCTTGATTGCTTCTTTCCTCTTTCTCTTTATTCATTTTCCCTATACCAAAAAATTACAAAGTCCCTGTTACTCTCTCTATAATGTCCTATGTTTTTGTCATCCCACCTTTACTGTTGTGTATACTTCTATTTCCTCATCTTTCTAGTCATCTTCCACAGAACTGCTAGAATGCTCATCCTTCAATTGTCATGTCCTTTCCTAAATTCCTTCAGTGATTCCAAATCATCTGCATAGCAGGGGTTGGTAAACTTTTCTGTAAAGGATCAGATAAGTATTTTAGGCTTTGCTGGTCACATATGGTGATACGGTCTTTAGCCCATGAGTCATACCTTGCCAACCCATGATCTGATAATACAGTGTCCAAACTCCTCAGTATTGGTGTGTGTAGTTCTTTTTTTTTTAAGATTTTATTTATTTTCAGAAAGAGGAGAAGGGAGGGAGAAAGAGCAATGTATGGTTGCCTCTCACATGGCCCTCACTGGGGACCTGGCCTGCAACCAAGGCATGTGCCCCAACTGGGAATCGAACCTGGAGCCTCTGGTTCCCAGCCCACGCTCAATCCACTGAGCTACACCAGCCGGGGCTGGTGTGTATAATTCTTGATAGCCTAAGCCCAGTCTATCTTTTACATTTTACTCCCCCTTCTTTCTCTTACCTAAGAAATAATTCTTCAAGTTCATGTCATCCTCTGTGAATCCTTTTCTATTACATACATCTTAAGATCTAATTAATCCTTATATCTCTGTGATTAAATACCACTCTGTCTCTTATCACAGTCTCTGTAACACTTCATTGGCTTCCCTTTTATTTCTTCACTTGGTTATAATCTTAAATGCAGGTTTCAGATCCTCTTCATCTTTTTATCCCTAGCACCCTCACAAAAGCTCATAATAATTGAATGAACTCCAGCCTCTGTAAGAAAACAAGTAATGAGAATTTACTGTGTGTAAGCACTGTGTCTGGTGCTAATGAGCAGTGCAAAGAAGTGTAACATTGGTCATGATTTTCCATAAGCTGAAAGTCTAATTGATTTGACAAGATACTATGATATAAAAGGTCATGTGATTATGTATGGATTAAAATGACAAATCCTAGTAACAAATCCTAAACAGAGTTGGTATAACTAAATTAAATACTGTTTACATAATTCAGAAGAGCAAAATCAGTCCACACTATGACCATCAAGGAAATTTTTACTCAAAAACTGTAATTTAACTGACCTTTGAAGGATGGTCCACATTTGGGTAGGCAGAAGAATCTATAAAAGTAATGCAAATTATGAGAGAAGAAGTGGTTAAATAAAAGTTCCAAAACTAGGAAACACTAGGGATATTTGAGGATTAATGAATGAATCCTTTTAATTACTCCTGGTAACACTGGAGAAATACCAGGACGAGGATCATTATCCTACTGATAATGAAGCTTTCAGGATAGATAAGATCTCTAAGAGCAAAGAAAAGGAGTAAAGAATGGGAAAATAAGACTTGGGGGAACTATTTAATATTTTGTAAAATATTAGGAAAATAAGATGGTCATGAGAACTGTGAAATTGTAATTCAGACATAGAAAAATTGTTCTACCAAAGAAATCTAGATGGGTAAGTTTAAGATAGCAGCCAAGGTTATCAATACTTGTCGATTGCAGATGACAGGTTAAGGAAAATAACAAAAATATTTTGACATTAGTAGTTTGAAAGGTTTTTGGTAATCATTGAGTTGAGGTTTTGGGAAAGGAGTGTAGGATTGAAAGATTTCAGAGAATTGTGGAATTGCATGGGTTGAAGTGGAGATAGTGGCATCAGACCTGACAGTAAAAGGAAATAGAATGTAGGTGGTGGTGAAAGGATGAAGAAAATCTTTAGGAAGAAACCCCTGGAGACAACCTGAAATATACTTGAAAAAGAGGTCATTAAAGGATTATCGCCCAAGAAGAAATAATGGGAATAAAACTGAAAAGTGGAGTGATTTTTGAAAAGGGTTTAGGGTACTTGTTCCTCTGATGTGGAAGGGAAAGAACATGAATTCACAACGTAGCGTAGAAATTAACAGCAGAGCTTTGGAATGGAGATTCCACTTGTACCTCCTTGATGATATGACCTTGGGCAAGTTCTAAGTTTCCATTTCATCATCTATAGAATGAAGGTAATATATCTGTCTTATAAGGCTATTTTGAGGAATAATGAGAAAATTTTATGAAGTAGTTAAAATTAACATATGGTAAGTGTTAATAAATGGCTGTTCCTGTCCACATGGCTGCACCTTGTGTGTGTGCCATTCCTTAAGAGTTTTATAAAGGGTTTTCCTAAGTGTTACTTCATTTGAAATGTCTACAAGCGTTCTGTTAGATAACAGAATATAAAATGTAAGACAATTTCATATCCTCAAGGATCTCAAAAATCTTCAGGGAGTGAAGAAGTGGCAAGGATAAAAGTCGTGACACAGTTCATTAAGAATAGTTTAGGGAGGTGGGAGGGGATAATGAGGGGAAAGGTTTTTAGGAACTGCTATAAAGGACACATGGACAAAACCAAGAGGGAGGATGGAAGCAAGGGAGAGAGGTGGGTTTGGCTGGGGGTGAGGGTTGAGGGGAAGTGCAGGCAACTGTAATTAAACAACAATAAAAAATTATTTTAAAAAAAGAACAGTTTAGTCCTGTTGTGGAGGACTAAGGTGAGGAGAGATTGGAAATTGGAAAACTAATGTAAAGGCTGCTACTGTTGTCTTTGTGAAAGGTGATGAAGCGTGAACAGGGACGGTAAAAATAGGCAGAGAGTCCTGTGAAGGTCAGTGGGTTGGGCATAGTCCTGCAAAGTGAAAGCTTGCTGGTTCAATTTCTAGTCAGGGCACATACTTGGGTTGCAGACTAGGTCCCTGGTTGGGGGCATGTGTGCGAGAGGCAAGTGATTGATGCTTCTCTCACACATCGATGTTTTCTCTTCCTCTTCCCCTTCTCCCCTTTCTAAAAAACTTAAAAAGAAGAAAAGAAAGTTGGCAAAGAAGTGGGGGTGGTGATGGCGCCTAAAGAAGGAAGCCCATTAGACAGAGGAAGAAAACAGGAGCCCTGACTGGTGTGGCTCAGTTGTTTGGACATCGTCCTGCAAAGCAAGGGGTCGCCAGTCTGATGCCTGGTTTGCGAGTTCTGTTCCGCTTTGCAGTGCATGTAGGAGACAACTGATCGATGTTTCTCTTGCATCGGTGTTTCTCCCTCTTTTCCTCCATCCCTTCCTCTCTCTCTAGAAGTGAATAAATAAAATGTTTTTTAAAAAGAAAGAAAGAGAGAAAACAGAGGACACTGAATATTCTTCCCTGAGAAACTGGAATAACTGGAACCATTTCGCTGGAGTTAGAGAAGTAAGAAAGATAGGTTTCAGGAAAAGATGGAAGTGGTTCTGGATACCTTGAATGTGCGATGTTAGGGAAGGAAGAGGTTAAGATGACTAGGAAGGCTAGTAGGCAGATGAGGATTCATCTGTTCATTTTCTCTAGGTGTTCAACAAACAGTTACTAAACATTGAGTATCTGTATACTAAAATCTGTGGGTCACTAGAGGCACAAAATAATCTCAAAGAGTTCACTCTCCAGTGGAGAGACATAGTAACTGTGCCCTTCTTGCCTGGAGAGGTCCTCAGAGTCTTTACCAAAAAGGTCATATTTGAACTGGATTTTGAAGTGGCAAAGGAAGCAACTGCCATTTGTTGACACCTTACAATGTTCCAAGATATTGACTAGGCCTTTTACGTATACTGTAACATTTACTCCTAATCCTAACATAGAAAATTATGTAATGAGGTTATGTAGCTAATGAAGTCTGGACTCTTAAAATCAGGTTTGTCTGACTTCAGATCAGGGCTCTTTCCACTGCCCAGAATGCCTCCCATCTTGAGGGATAAAAAGGAGAGGGGAAGTTGAGAATTCAGATTTTATAGTCAGACTTCATACCACTCTGGGCTGTGATTTGAGCAAATTATTTAATTTTCTTTTTTTTTTTTTAAAATAGTTGTGTGGGGTTTTTTTGTTTGTTTGTTTGTTTGTTTTTTTGGTTTTGTTTTTGTTTTTTTTATTATTTTTAGAGAGGGGGAAAGGAGGGAGAGAAACAGCAATGTATGGTTGCCTCTCACATGGCCCTCACTGGGGACCTGGCCCGCAACCCAGCCATGTGTCTTGATTAGGAATCTAACCAGCGACCCTTTAGTTCCCAGCCAGGGCTAGTAAATGGTAATTTAAAATCAGGGATTTATTAGGGAGCAAGTAAGTGGGACATTCTAGGCTGAGGAACTATTGTTACCAAAAATAAAAAGTCAAAGCATGCTGTGTTTGGGAAAAGTCACACAATTAAATGTGGTATTTGGGAAGTGGTGGAAGGTAGTAAGACTAAAGCTGAATCATGGGGGTCTTTATAAAATATCAAGAGAAGAGAATGCTTAGGGGTAGAGATACAGTTTTATATACTATCAACATGATTTTAATACTAACAATTATAAGTTAAAAATAGCCAGTTTTCCTAATGAAGTTTGCCTAGGAACAGAAAAGCATTGAGGCTAGACCCCTGGAGAAGACAGTGAAGCATCAGGGAATGGAGAAGGGAAAGAGGAGCAGAGCTATGGGTTTGAACAATTATCTCTCATTTTCCAAAAGCAGATTTTTTAAATTGGCCTTTAAATGTAATATATAGAACAAGATTTATTGAAAGAGCTGGTTTATTAAAATGAGGATAGAGGTGAGTATTGCCGAGAATTACATAGTGACTAATAATGAAGAGAAAAATAGTGGGTACTGACTTAGGCTGAAAAGTTAAACAATAAAAAGGTGATAGTATAAGGGAAAATAAATGTTTGGTCTTCCTCCCTCACAACTTCAATAAAGTGAATTAGCATGTTTATAATTTTAAAAAATGGAAGCACTTACAAGAGGGAAATTAAAGATACAAGGGAGCTCTGGCTGCTGTGGCTCAGCGGATTGAGTACCGGCCTGAGAACCAAAAAGTAACCGGTTTGATTCCCAGTCAGGGCGCATGCCTGGGTTGCAGGTGAGGTCCCCAGTTGGGGGCACACAAGAGGCAACCAATTGCTGTTTCTCTCCCTTTCTTTATCCCTCCCTTCCCCTCTCTAAAAAATAAATAAAATCTTTTTTTAAAAAAAGTAAGATACAGTGGAGAAAAAAATTGATAAGTTCTCAAAGGAAAGAAAACAAACAGATACAGAATGTTAGAGGAGAGGAAGCCGCCAAAGGAACTTAAGGTGCAAAGGAAGGAATTGGGGAAAGTTTGGATTCAGTCCAGTTGGAGAAGGCACATAATCATTTGAGGTAGAAAATTTGGGTTGACTGGGAGTTTGGAGGAAATGAGAACACATTTTTAAAAGAAAATAGTGATTGATACATGGTTCATTTTAGGGTATTTCTATATATAATTTCTCTAATAAAAAGATGTGGTTCATAATGGTTTTCTCTAGTGAGCAGCATAGTGTTTGAATTACTGAACATTAAAGTCAAGTTGGAATAAATTTGGGCAGAGATGTGGGTATCCTATTGCATGTAACACTGCCTGTTAAACCTTCCGTACTACTACAACAGAAACCCAAGTGTTTCTGTACCCTGTGGTTAATTTAGCCCAATATAAACAGCCATCTTTAGAGTTTTCAGCAAGAAAAGTAATCTTACCTGTCTCTCTTATCTAATCTTTTTGCATGTTCTTTTTGTGAAAAAATATATCACATACTAGTTGAGTAACCTTGGGCAAATTGCATAACTTTCTTCAGTGTTATTCTCTGTAAAAAGTCATATCATAATTATACCCAATTGGGTGAAAAATTAAAACAGTATGATGAACATCTTGTACATGGTAGATACCATGTTTTTCGGAGTATAAGACGCACCCCCATTTTCCTCCCAAATTTGGGGGGGGAGTGCGTCTTATAGTCTGAATGTTCTGTTTACATTTATATTGGTGAAATATTATGTTATTTATGTTACTAAATATTTTACCACATTTTTTTTTAAATTTTTTTATTTTTAGAGAGAGGGGAAGGGAGGGAGACAGAGAGGGAGAGAAACAGCAATGTATGGTTGCCTCTCACGTGGCCCCCACTGGGGACCTGGCCCGCAACCCAGGCATGTGCCCTGACTGGGAATCGAACCGGGACCCTCTGGCTCCCAGCCCGCGCTCAATCCACTGAGCTACACCAGCCAGGCCTTTTACCACATTTTTTGCCTCAAAATTTTCTTTCCTATTTTTCTCCTCTAAAACGTAGGTGCATCTTACGGTCTGAAAAATATGGTAATCAGTTAATGCTGTTCCTAAAGTTTAGAGTATCCTCTCTAATACCAAGAAAGAATTCTTTCCACTTAGACCATTCCTTTGTCATAAAGGTCTTTCAGTTTTAATTGTTTCATTCTGGAGAAAGAGATGTTTTTCAGTTACTTTAGCCTCACTCCATTGACATGCTTTTGTCTTCCCTGTTCTTCTCAGACATGGTGATTGACTTTGTATTCCAGCTATGCTGCCATCATAGTTGGGGCCAGGGCCCACAAGGCTAAGCAAAAGAGGGGCCTGTGGACTAAATTGTCCCTCCATTTGCGTTGCCTACCCTGGACTGGAACTACCCTCCTGCCATTGAAGTCCCTGGGAAACAGCATGTTTCTGGTGTGCTTTTTTTCCCAGGCTATCAGGATTACATCAAGGTTAACAACACTCCGTAAAAAAATATTTGGGCGTCATAAATTTGGAAAATGCTGTATATTATATCTGCTTCTGAATTCATATGTACAGTTAAGTGCTTTGAAAAATGACACAGTAAAGAAATCTATAGAACTTTACTCAACCCAGCATCTCCCAGGCTTATTGAACACCTCTTTGAGAAACACATACTAATATCCTGTGGATCTTTTGATTTCCACACTCCTTTTTATTTCAAGTACCTGAGAGGTTGCATACCTCCTAAACATGTTGAAGCAGGTAAGCTCTGGGCACTTGTGTTTTCACGTAACATTACTCTCTTTTCCCTACAATCTTACAGGCTTAGCTTCTTTCTGCATGTTTGTTTTGACTGGTTTGTTCTTTCTTCCCATGTAGCCCAGTGCATGGAAAGCTAACAGAATGGATCACAAATCAGGATCCCTTTCCTCTAGCCGGGAGTCTGCTTTTACCAGTCCAATCTCTGTTACCAAACCAGTAGTGCTGGCTGGTAGCGCAATTTTAAGCTCTCCCAAAGAGGTGAGTGAGGATAAAGCAAAGGCCTTTTTCTATAGTTGGCATTTCCCATTCACTTTTACTGAGATACACAATGTGACATGTACAGCTCTAATTCTATTTCCTTTGTAGCTCTGCTTAACTCAAACTCATTGTTTACTGGTGATTCCTGTTAGCATGTAAAGATGGCCAGTAGCTAGATGGGGCAGTTGTTCTATAGTAGACCAGGGTCAGTCTGTGTTAGAAAAATTAATTAAGGTGCTATGTAAGTCATTCAGCCTTAACTATTTAAAAAAAAAAAAAAAAAAAAAGCAAAGCTGAAGTCTGTTCAGATGAAAAGGATAGTTTTTTGGGTTTGGTTTGGTTTGGTTTTGGGTATAGATGGAATGATAAATAGGCTAACAGATTCTGGAAATCAGTACCATGTAGAAGTAACCCAGAGAATCCCAGTTCTTGCTGTTTACTGTCAGGAGCAACTTATTTATGGTGTTTGCACAGAGTCCGTCCAGCACCACCCCTCCAATTGAGATCAGCTCGTCTCGTCTGACCAAGTTGACCCGCCGAACTACCGACAGGAAAAGCGAGTTCCTAAAGACTCTGAAGGACGACCGAAATGGAGACTTCTCAGAGAACAGAGACTGTGACAAGCTGGAGGATGTAAGAGAGAGGGTTTTTCTGGGGCAACATAGGTGTTTTCCTATGTTACATGTGTGGTTTTATTTTTTTCCATCTTACAAGAAAGATGTGGCAAGTTTTTTTAATGTATAGAGAAGTGTCTCTACGAGTAACTGTCTATGGTAGAGTGAGTTTATTCCAATGTTCAACAGATTTCAAATTAGGGCTTATTTTAATGAAAGTTGCTCTGGAACTTGGTGTTTTTAAATGCAGCAACAGTGCTTAAGACTTGAATTGGTCAGTTCTGTAAGAACTTGGTAAATTATAGAAGCTTTTATACGGATTGTATTTTATTGCGATATAAGAACATAGGTGTCTAGGAGTTTCTGCCACAGTTGATGTAACCTGTAGGTGGTAGCCAGTTGGTGTCCTTTGGAAATCTTAGCGAGGTGAGCATGTCCTCATTTTTAAATGGGGAAATCCTGTGAGTTGGAGTTGTCTTCTTGTAAGCATTTCCGTGGGTTCTGTAGATTATCTTGCCAGAAAGGATTGTTAAACCAACTGTGTTCTTTTCCTTATTACAGTTGGAAGAAAACAGCACACTTGAACCAAAGGAAAATGGAGAAGAAGGCTGTCATCAGAATGGTCTTCCTCTCCCTATAGAGGAGGAAGGGGAGGTACTCTCACAGTCTCTGGAAGCAGAGCACAGGTATGTGAGGATCAGATCACAGGCTGTGCTATGTGTGGCAAGCAAGGAGCTGGACAGCACTTAAGACAGCATTTCCGATTCAGTGCAACATCCAGAGAGAGGTCCCACAAGCCCCCTAACTTGTTCTCTTGTGTGCCCCAAGCTGGCCTGTTTCTCATTGGGCTTTCCTTTACAGATTCGACCAACTTTTTCACATTCTTCTTTTGTGTAGCTTAGTTTCAGACTCAGTTTATTGTTCCAGATGATATGGGGAGAGGGGAACCTGTTTCCTGGGACTTTTGTGCTCTCCCCTTGGACACTTCTGGCCTAACGGAACAGTTACACACAAGACTCCTTTAAGGGGCCTTGGAAGTCATGAGCCCCCATGCCTGGAGCTTGTTTTTTAAATGAGGGCCTTGAACACTGGGAAGCTGACGACACGTGGGGCCTGCCAAGTATGATAGTGCCTTTCTGAAAGGAGGCCCATTTCCAGAGGAACCTTTGGGGGTCACAAGGTTATGAAGGAGACCATAATGCCATGAAATTGAAAGAGAGCTTCATTACATGTGGAAATGTGCTAATTTGCTCACAAGACAGAAATGAGATGTATTCCTCTGTATTATCTAAAGGATAGAGAGGGTCCTTAGAGTTTGGCACTTTTTTTAATGCTGTCTGTGGCTTTTACTGTCTCTTCTCTGTAGCTCTTATGCTCTGGAAGGAGCAACTGTAGAGATCCCCCTTTTAATCATAAGCACCCAAATAGCAATAATTAAAGCTTATCCCACTGGGGAGAAAAGACAACCTAAGTTTGTTCTCTGACATCCAAGTGGGTACCATTGTCCCTGGGCAGGAGAGTTTTTTGTGGAAAGTTGTGGGCTTCCTGCTTACGGCTTAAAGTTGTCATGTTTTCTTTGCCTGGCCTGCCTCCTCCAGGTTATTGAAAGCAATGGGATGGCAGGAGTATCCTGAAAATGATGAGAATTGCCTTCCCCTCACAGAGGATGAGCTCAAAGAGTTCCACATGAAAACCGAGCAGGTATGTCACAAACCTTTCCTGAAGACCAGTTAACGAGTAGGAAGATGAGTCAGGACAGTAATTGCCCTTTGGGAGCCCAGAGTAGTGTGAAAAAAAGACCTTGCAAAGAAAACGTAAAGTTACCATAGTAGAAATACAGAAGAACATCTAAACCTGCCTACGTGGCAGGTTTTCTGGAATTATGGCAATTGGCAGTCCTACTACACAGTAGACAGTCATGTGCTATAACAGAGGAGTCATCATGGCCATGAATGGGAAGAACTGTGTGGCCATCGGTGCCAACAGGCACTTCAGATCCAGGCCAGATGGTGACCATGGATTTCCAGAAGATCTTTCTCATGGGTGACCAGCTATATACATCAGCCTGGCCAGGGTAGCCACCCATACCCTTACTGTTGCCCAGCCCCTAGAGTTCTCATTGAATCTGTATGAGCTGAAGGAAGGTGGTCGGATCAAGCTCTACACCCTCATGAGCGTCACCTCCTGTTGAGAAGTGGTTTGGCCCCCACTACATTGAGCTGGTCATTGCTAGGTTGGACCTGAAGACCTGTAAGCCCTTCGTTTGCTCTTAGACCTCATTGGCTGCCCCAGTGACTGATGACTCTGTAGTCGGTGGCACCTACACCAAATGTGTGGGGTGTCGCATGGATCCAGAACACCTAGCTGAGACCATCTCACAAGCCATGCTGAATGCTGTGGGCTGCGATGCACTGGCAGGCACGGGAGTCAGTGTCCACATCATCGAGAAGCGCAGATCACCACCAGGATACTGAAGGCCCAAATGGGCTAACTCTCTGTTCCCAGAGCCCCCCGCCCCCTTTTTTATTTTTAATAAAATAGTTTTTCTTTCTAAAATACTACTAATAAAATAAATCTGCCTAGGCAATAGGGATCTCCAGTGTTGCATACAAAAACAAGGTCAGTACTTAGCAGATTTCAGTAGGTAGTATGTTCTTTCATCCTGGAAGCTTTAAGAAATCGGATCAGGACCAGAAGGCTGTGTTCCAAAGTTATGGGCTGAGCCCTTGGTTCCTAGGAAGAAAGGCTCACCCTCTGCTTTTAGCCCTGTGGGTTTTCTGTGGTACTCTGGCCAGAGCCAAGAAGCTTTTTTTTTTTTTTTTTTAATTTATTTATTTTTAGAGAGAGGAAAAGGGAGGGAGAAAGAGCAATGTATGGTTGCCTCTCACGTGGCCCTCACTGGGGACGTAGCCTGCAAGCCTGGTGTGTGCCCCGACTGGGAATTGAACCTGGACCTTCTGGTTCCCAGCCCGCGCTCAGTCCACTGAGCTACACCAGCTGGGCCCAAGAAGCCAAATTTTAATTTATTCAACAAATGCTTAGATTCTTTCTCTGAGTAAAATATTGCCAGACCTTAGGGTTTACAACAATGGACAAGACCAGTGGGTCTCTAAGACCTTGTGGAGCTTATGTCCTGGTGGTGTATATTTAAAGCATAAGTAACAATTGTGTCTGATAAAGCAAAAATACAGGCTGACTAAAAAACTTCGCTGCTTAGAACTGTTTCCCTATCATTGTCATCACCTGAGAACTTGTAGAAATACGGAGTCTCAAAATTTGCCCGAGTTATTCTGCATCTGAATCTGTATTTTAAACAGCCTTAAATGATTCATTTGTGCGTTAAAGTTTGATAAGCACTGCTCTCAAACTTTAATCTGTTAGAAGGGCCTCCCTCTGCATTCTGTCTAGAATTGAATTGAGGCCTGGCTTTCCCAGGTCCCATTGGCCAGTGTAGATATTGATGTTTCTTTTTGTTCTTTTTCCTCTGTCCCATGGTTACCACAGCTGAGAAGAAATGGCTTTGGGAAGAATGGCTTCTTGCAGAGCCGCAGTTCCAGCCTGTTCTCCCCTTGGAGAAGCACTTGTAAAGCAGAGTTTGAGGACTCAGACACGGAAACCAGTAGCAGTGAAACATCAGATGACGATGCCTGGAAGTAGGCGTATAAATGTTCACAGTTAAATCTGACCCATGAACTCAGCTTGTGTGCTTAGGGAATATACGAAAGAAATCTTTTCCTTTTCTTATGTTGTTGTTGAATAGTTCATGCACAAGGGAAATAATCATATCCCAAAGAGAGAGAGAGATTTGACTTGTTTAACTTTTGTTGTTCTTCCTGTTATCTGCTTAATAGAAATTTGTATGGTGGGAAAGATTTTTAAAACACACACACACACAGTATACATGGGGCGATGCACAAGTGGGAGCTGGCAGTGCAAAGAGGAGGTGGCACTGGTCTGCAGCAACAGCTCCCACCAGCCCTTGGGGCACTCACCCCTGTGCTCAAGCAATCATTGTCAATGACAAAGTGACTATTGAAGTTATAATTGTATTAAATTAATGCTAATAATTTGGATATTTTATTTTATTTTTGGCTGCTCGGGTAACATTAGCCCTTAAACTAAGTATATGTGGGTTTTCTTTTTTCTTTTTTCTTTTTTTTTCCTTTTTTTGGGTACAGCTGTAAAATATTTGGATATAGGAAATGTGTTATTCTTGCAGCCTTGATATTCAGGGTGGATTGTAAAATATAAATTTTTTGTGAGATTTCAAAGATTAAGATTATTTTGATAACATTATTTACAGATTTAAAAAATGTGGTTATCACAAGTCTTGAGGGGGAAACTACTGCATAAAATAACTAACTTGGAATAAATATTTTGCATCAGTTTGGATTGTCTTGTGTAAGAAGTCTATTTTCTTTAAAACTAGATGAGTGGTTTCTTTTTTAGGGGAAGTGCATCTGGCACTCTGAGTAACATCTGAATTCATACACACTTGTTTCTCCTTTTAGCAGCTACTTTTTTGATGCAGAAAAACCTGTGCAATAAATTACCAGTAATAAAATCAGAAACCTAAGTTTCCTGAAGCTGTTGCTCACTACCTCTGTATTTAATTACCAGTGTACATATTTTAAGGAAGGACTGTTCCTTAATTTTCCTGCTAAATAAGAACATAGGAGGAAAGGGTTTGAGCCAATGCTGGCTGGGTGACCAGTGGAGGAGGGAGGTTTTTCATTTAACAAATACTCCTCGGGCTCCTTTGTGTCCCAGGCATTCTGTAAGGCTCTGGGGGGTGCAAGGGGTGCCCAGTTCAGTAGGGAAGGGAATAACCAGTTAGGCCAACATCTGATGAACAAGCAGAAGTTCAGCAACAGATAATTTACTAACTCTGGCAATCTTTGGCTGCCCCTATATAATCTCTAGTGAACATAGAGGGCCAAGGTCATACTCTAATGGACAACAGCAGAGAAGTAACAGGCCTGATTTCATGTTAGAAAGATGCTAACAAAGTATGGGCTTCATTCCCGGCTGGTGTAGCTCAGTGGATTGAGCGCAGGCCGAGAACCAGAGGGTCCCGGTTCAATTCCCAGTCCGGACACATGCCTGGGTTGCGGGCCAGGTCCCCAGTGAGGGCCATGTGAGAGGCAACCATACACTGCTCTTTCTCCCTCTCTCCTCCTCTCTCTAAAAATTCTTTTAAAAAAAAAAAAAGTATGGGCTTCAGAAGGGGTACAGGCCACAGACTAGACTGACATTTGTTAGATTCCAAAGGTTAAGAAGGCAGAGGCCCTGTCTGCTTTACTGTACTATAGTCTCTTCTGTTAGCGGTATACGCAGTCCATGTGCAAGCTGTCGGAATAGTGTTTGAAACAGAGCAGTAAGAACTATATCATATTTTGCCCTGGCTGGTGTAGCTCAGTGGATTGAGCGCGGGCTGGGAACCAAGCGGTCCCGGTTCAATTCCCAGTCAGGGCACATGCCTGGGTTGCGGGCCAGGTCCCCAGTGAGGGCCATGTGAGAGGCAACCATACATTGCTGTTTCTCTCCCTCTCTTTCTCCATCCCTTCCCCTCTCTCTAAAAATAAATAAAATCTTGGGGGGGGGGAAATATATTTCATGGAATGTATATGCTTTATTATTAATAACAAAACTTGCCAGTTAAATTATGGCACTCCATTAGTTGTGAATCCTGATTTCAGCATAAAAAAACTGCATCTTAGAATCAATGAAATACAGGCCCTGGCTAGGTAGCTCAGTTGTTAGAGCGTTATCCCATTACACCAAAATTGTGTGTTCAATCCCAGTAGGGACATAAAAAAGAATCAGCCAACTTCTGGTCAAGGTAGTGGTATAGGCAGACATGTCTCACCTCTTCATGCAACCACATCAAAATTACAACTAAATACAGAACAACCATCATTCAGAACCGTCGGAAATGGACTTGAAGTCTGACAACTACGGAACCAAAGAAACCACATCCAGACTGAGCTGGCAAGCTGATGCCATATCTGAGACTCCATCAACCTGCCTAACACCATTTGGCCAGACTTGGAGGTTCCCCAGGGACTCTGCCCCATTCCCCACCCACCCAAGCTACTTTTCCATATGAATGGCTGGTCTTGGCTCTTGGTTCACAACCTCAAATACTATGAAACAAGTAATAGCTGGCCTCAATGAGACCCAGGCCCAACACTAGCAGCATCCAGCCTAGATTCACAGCTGGGCTTTGCCTGGGAAACTCCAAGCCCAGCACAAGTAGCAGCCATCTCAGATTGTTTTATAGATCAGGCAGGGTGGCCTGGGCAAAACAGGTGGGGACTGATCTTGGCCTGCATCACCGGAGAAATCCCAGGACTAGTGCACTTAGTAGACAGCTATAGTCCGTGGGTGGTTGAAGCACTTACAGCTGACTGGCCTGGGTAAATCCCTCCCACTGATCTGCCAACAGCCCAAGTCACAACTCCAAGAGGAGGGTGTACTCAGCCCACACAAAGGGTATTCCTTGATAGGGAAGCTGTGCCGTGGGGCCCTTCAGGACACCTACTACACTACCAAAGACTGAGTTAAAGCAGGTCTATCTACTACATAGAAACAAACACAGGGAGGCTGCCAAAAAAAGGAGACAAACACATGGCCCAAGTAAAAGAACAGATCAAAACTCTAGAAAAAGCTAAATGAAATGGAGATAAGGAATCTGTAAGATGCAGAGTTCAAAACACTGGTTATAAGGATGCTCAAAGAATTTGACCTCAATAGCATAAAACAGATCCAGTCAGAAATGAAGGACAAACTAATTGAAATAACAATTTACAGGGAAACAACAGTAGAGTGGATGTATCCAAGAATCAAATCAATGATTTGGAACATAAGGAACAAAAAAACAACCAATGAGAACGACAAGAAAAAAGAATCCAAAAAAATTAAGATAGCCCTGGCTGGTGTAGCTCAGTGGATTGAGAGCAGGCTTCAAACCAAAGGGTTGCCAGTTTGATTCCCAGTCAGGGCACATGCCTGGGTTGCAGGCCAGGTTCCCAGTGGGGGCCATGTGAGAGGCAACCACACATCAATGTTTCTCTCCCTCTCTTTAAAGGAAAAAAAAAATGAGGATAGTTTAAGCAGCCCCTGGGACAACTTCAAGAAGTATAACATTGCCCTGGCTGGTGTAGCTCAGTGGATAGAGCGCGGGCTCAGAACCAGAGGGTCCTGATTCAATTCCCCGTCAGGACACATGCCTCGGTTGCGGGCTGGGTCCCCAGTGAAGGCCTTGTGAGAGGCAACCATACATTGTTGTTTCTCTCCCTCTCTGTCTCCCTCCCTTCCCCTCTCTCTAAAATAAATAAATAAAATCTTAAAAAAAAAAAAAAAGTACATTTGCATCGGGTGCCACAAGGAGAAGAGAAAGAGCAAGAAATTGAAAACTTAACTTGAAAATGTACAGAAAACTTCCCTAATTTGGTGAAGGAAATAGACATGCAAGTCCAGGAAGCACAGAGTCCCACACAAGATGGATGCAAAGAGGCCCACTCCAAGACACATCATAATTAAAATGTCAACAGTTAGCCCTGGCTGGTATGGCTCAGTGCATTGAGCACCAGCCTGCAAACCAAAGGGTCGCTGGTTCAATTCCCAGTCAGGGCAGATGCCTGGGTTGCGCAAGAGGCAACTACACATTGATGTTTCCCTCTCTTTCTCCCTCCACAACCTAAGCCTGGGCCCCAACCTGGAATTGAACAGGCAACCCTTCACTTTGCAGGAAGATGCCCATCCAACTAAGCCACAGCTGTCAGGGTGTAAGTCCCTGGCTTGTTTAAAAGGGGGGTTTTATTTAGGAACCTGGGGCTGGTTCAGAAACCCTGCCTCTGATGTATACATATATTTCTGGAGGTGGTGGAGAGATTTGGCCAGGAGTGATGGGCCTACGTGGCCCCTGGCTGGTATCAAGTGAAGGATATCTTTCTGTATTTGATTCCCTCATCCAATAGACTCATATTTTCTCAGAACTTTCATTCCTTGTGCTGTGATGATTATCCTCCCTCTCCAGCTAGAAAAACAAGAATCACAATGGGAGTTAGGGAGACTGCTAGCCTTAATAGGACTTAGTTATGAAAAAACTATAGTTGCTTCCAGAGAGGCCCAGTGCAAGGAAAAGCTTGTCTAGGGTAAAAGACATGGGAGTATGCTCAGAGGTCCTGCAGATCTGTCTCTTGCTTCAACAGTGTTTGGACAGAACAGATCCAGTGATGCCCCTTCTTCCAGCCTCCCACCACCTTCCAACTTCATTTCCAGTTGCAACTTTCGGAACCAACTTAATGATCCTCGGCATTTGGGACCAGCCAACACCATTTTTTTTTTTTATCTTAACCCCTTATTGCCAAGCAACCATAAGCTCCCAGATATGTCAGAATAACTTCACCAAGGTGGAAGCCACCATCAACCACTTGGTTAACTTGAATCTGTGGGCCTCCTACACCTTCTCTTTGAGCTTTATTTTGATGTAAGGATGTGGCTCTGCAGTGCAAGGGCCACTTCTCAACATGGCTAAGGAGAAGCACAAGTGCACCAAGCATTTCTTAAAGATATAAAACAAGCAAGGCAGCTATACCCTCTTCCAGGACATGCAGAAGCCTTTCCAAAATGACTTCCAGCCAAGATGGAGGCATAGGTAGACACACTGTGCCTCCTTGTACAACCAAAAGAGGAAAAACAACAATTTAAAAAAACAAAAACAGCCAGATCTGACAGAAAACTGAACTGAGTGGAAGTCCGACAACCAAGGAGTTCAAGAACACATGTTCATCCAGACCGGTAAGCGGGGCGGAGCCGGGTGGAGAGCACTCGGCAAGATGTGGTTTGTGGAGCGGTACCGGCAACGCTCCAGCTGCCCGGAGAGGCCTGTGGCGAACGCACCTGGCCAAAACGTGGCAGGCGCACTCGGTGAAACCGGGGCTGAGACTGGTGGACTGGGCGGTCCCTCATTCTCGTGCAGATAAACCGGGAGGAAAAGCTGGGGAGCGGAACAGACCACGAAGCCCACCAACGCAGGGAAATAAAGCCTCAAACCACCAATTGATTACACCTGTGGGGGCTGAGGCGGCAGTGGGAGGAACTCCCGGCCTCACAGGAGAGTTCGTTGGGAAGACCCACAGGGACTTGGAACTGTGCAGGCCCGTCCACTCACCCCGGAGCCAGCAAAGAAGGACCCAACTTGCTTGTGGGTAGCTGGGGAAGTGCAGAGAAACAGAGCAAGCGCCATTTTTCTCTCAGGCCCCGCCCCGACAGGCTGCGTCACAACACAACAATGTGGGTTACCCCACCCTGGTGAACACCTAAGGCTCCACCCCTTAAAGTAACAGGCGCACCGAGAAAAAAAAATGGTCCAAATGAAAGAACACATCAAAGCTCCAGAAAAAATACAACTAAGTGACGAAGAGATAGCCAACCTATCAGATGCACAGTTCGAAGCACTGGTAATCAGGATGCTCACAGAATTTGAAGAAAAATTGTCGCAATTACTTGAACAAATGAGAAGGGATGAGAAAGAAACTGGGACTCAAATTAACGGAGTGGACCAGCAGAAAGAAAAAAACATCCAACCAGAAAAGAACGAAGAAACAAGAATTCAAAAAACTGAGGAGAGGCTTAGGAACCTCCAGGACACCTTTAAATGTCCTAACGTCCGAGTCATAGGGATGCCAGAAGGAGAAGAGGAAGACCAAGGGATTGAAAACTTACTTGAATAAATAATGAAGGAGAACTTCCCCAAGCTGGTGAAGGAAATAGATTTTCAGGAAGTCCAGGAAGCTCAGAGAGTCCAAAAAAAGTTGGATCCAAAGAGGAACACACCAAGACACATCATAATGACATTACCCAAGATTAAAAATAAGGAGAGAATCCTAGAAGCAGAAAGAGAAAAGGAGACAGTTATCTACAAAGGAATTCCCATAAGACTGTCAGCTGATTTCTCAAAAGAGATCTTGCAGGCAAGAAGGGGCTGGAGAGAAGTATTCCAAGTCGTGAAAGGCAAGGACCTACATCCAAGAATACTCCATCCAGCAAAGCTTTCATTTAGAATGGAAGGGCAGATAAAGTGCTTCTCAGATAAGTTCAAGTTCAAGGAGTTTATTAACACCCAGCCTTTATTATATGAAATGTTAAAGGGAACAATTCTCTCTTTGGACTTCTGGCAAGATGGCGGCATAGGTGAATGCGCTGTGCCTCCTCACACAACCAAACAAGGAAAAAACCAGAAATTTACCCAACCAAAAACAGCCAGATCTGACAGAAAATCGAATTGAGAGGAAGTCTGACAACCAAGGAATTAAAGAAGATACATTCATCCAGTCTGGTGAGCCGGGAGGAGCAGGACAGAGGGAGAGCACTCGGCCACCCCACTGCGAGCTGGTGAGCAGACAGCAAGACTGCAGCGAGCTGGTGAGCAGACGGCAGGACCGCAGTTGATGGGGCGGTTTCCGCAGGGCGGCAGCACACCGAGACAGGAGTGCCTGACCTAAGCGCGGCCAGTGTCCGGCTCATCTGGACCCAGCGGGGCCGAGACTGGTGGACCGGGCAGGTCCACATTCGCGAGCAGACGGATGGGAGAGAAAGCGGGGCACAACTCATCAGCGCAGACTGAGAGCACCTGTGGGGGTGGAGTCCGAGGCGGGAAGAACTACCAGCCTCACAGGAGAGTTCATTGGGGAGACCCATGGGGGATTGGAGTTGTGCAGCCCATCCACCGACCCCAGAGCGACCCCTGGAGCCAGTGCAGGTGGCTCGAATTGCTTGCAGGAGGCGGTGTGGGTGCGGAGAGTGGAGCAGGCGCCATTGTGCGCTCAGGTCCCGCCCCCACAGGCTACGTCACAACACAGTGACCGTGAGTTTCCCTGCCCAGGTGAACCCCAAGGCTCCACCCTCCTTACAGTAACAGGCTCACCGAGGGGAAAAAAATGGACCAAAGAAAGGAACAGATCAAAGCTCCAGAACTAACCGACCAAGAGATAGCCAACCTATCAGATGCACAGTTTAAAACCCTAGTAATCAGGATGCTCACAGAATTCGACGAAAAATTATCGAAATTGCTTGAACAAATGAGAGATCTGCAGGGAACCAATAGGGATAAGAAGGAAACTGGGACTCAAATCAACAGAGTGGACCAGCAGATAGAAAAAAACATCCAACCAGAAAAGAATGAAGAAACAAGAATTCAAAAAATGGAGGAGGGACTCAGAAACCTCCAGGACATCTGTAAACGTCCCAACATACGTATCATAGGGCTGCCAGAAGGAGAGGAAGAAATCCAAGGAATTGAAAACTTTTTTGAACACATAATGATGGAGAATTTCCCAAAGCTGGTGAAGGAAATAGACTTTCGGGAAGTCCAGGAAGCTCAGAGAGTCCCAAAGAGGTTGGACCCAATGAGGAACACACCAAGGCACATCATTATGACACTACCCAAGATCAAAAATAAGGAAAGGATCCTAGAAGCAGCAAGAGAAAAGGAGACAGTTACCTACAAAGGAATCCCCATAAGACTGTCAGCTGATTTCTCAAAAGAGACCTT
>PVJI01018296.1:0-33694 GCA_004026765.1 Micronycteris hirsuta | reverse complement strand
TCCTTCCCGTGGTTTTGTTTGTTTGTGTTATGAGCAGGTTGACTTCTTTCTTCTTATCAGTATGCGCCATTATGCTTCCCCAACAGCCGGCTTGAAAAGTCTGTTTCCCACAAGCGCCTTTTCAGTTTCGTTTCACTTTGCTCCAACACAGTAGTTCTCAAACTGTTTGATCTCTGGACACTTTTATACTTGGAAAAGCTGTCGAGGACTCTGAAAAGAGTTGTTCTTTACAGGAGTTACACTTATATAGGAGTTAATATGTATATATGAATATATACAATATTAGAAATTAACCCAAAATGTATTTATTAATTTGTTTGAAATAATAAACTGGTTGCATGTTAACATAAATAACATGTTTTTATAAAAAATAACTATTTTCCACATGCTCTCCCCAGATAGTGGTAATAGTGGCATTATTTTACTTTTTTTCCCCAAATCTCCATATTTTACTTTTTTTTTTTTTTTTTGCTGATCTCTTTAATGGTTGGCTTAATAGAAGACAGCCACATCTCATACTTGCTTCAGGATTTAATCTCTTACAATGTGTTGTTTCAGGTGAGCTGATGAAGAAAATGGGAATAAGGGTGGACTCTGTGCTGGTGGTTAATACTGCACTACCAGGTGGGCGTGCGTTATCTATCAGATGGTCTGGGGCAGACAGGACTAAAACCAGGGACACCGGAGTCCCCCGAGTGGTTTAGTGGGCCTTATCCACCCCACGTCATCATGCTCAGTGTCTCTGCCTGACCTGCTGACTGCGACCTCCGGGGGCTTCCTAATTACACAGTTCACAAGAGTCGTAACAGCCTGGCCTCTGTGGACCTCTTTGACCTTGACTATGATTGTTTCACATCATTAACTGTGGTGCCATCCCAGTGACAGCATTTCAGTTCCAGAAGGTGCTTGGATTCTTAGTTTAATTGGTGATGGCCTGTCAAATAGGCTTTCTAATGCCTTGCTTAGGGCAGAGCCAAGATACAGATTCCAAAAGGAATTTTGGGAATAACGTACTTAATTAAAGTAGTAAAGTTGTGAGAAAAATGAAATATTTTTGGATTTAAAAACACCTCTGTAATCAGTAACTGTTTATTGCATACCTACTTGTATCATGCATCTGAGGCCTTTGAGTCATGTCAATGAACAAAACAAAAATTTCTACCGTTGTAGAGCTTAGATTCTTGCATGAAAGGCAGACAATAAGCAATAAGCAGAGTGAGTAAAGCCAGTAGTGCTGGTAAAATGTAGTAAGTGTTATGAAAACAAAGCAGAGGAAAAGTGGTTGGAAAAGAGGGGTACAGATGGGAGAAAGAGGATGATAGTTGGGCAAAAACCAGGAGGAGGGGGAAACCATCCATTCAGTAAACAGTGGGAATGGGTCTTGGGGAAAGGCAGTGAGGCTGCCTGGGGCCTGGGGGGAAATGAGGGAGGCCTGGTCAGTGTCCTGGGGCAGAGCAAGGGAGCAGTGTGCTCAGGGAGGTAGTCCTGTGTGTGCACATGTGTGTGTGTGTGTGTGTGTGAATGTGTGAGTACCTGTGTGTGCATGGAGGGCTGTCTCTTTTGGATTGACCTGTATAATTTAAATGTTATTTATGGAGTAGGGAAGCATGTAATATTTAAAGCTGCAGTTTCCTTTGGTTCCTGCTTTCTTTGTAATTAGTTTTAGGGACAAGTTATTAATTTGTATACTTTTGTAATATGTAAATACATTCTTTAAAGTTACTGAATTGTGAGTTGGCAGAAATTAAAGAGTGAAGTGAAAGGGGTTTCGTGAAGCTGTAATGAAAATATTTGTTTCTTGCCTGCAATGCTGGGAGGAAACGATAGACATGATTATTTGACCTCTATAATCATTATTGCCCACCTCCCCCTGACTCCGCCATTCCATAAAAGAGCTGCATCTGCCTCAGCAAAAAGGGGAAGTTGCTATGCTAAACGTGTCAGGTTCCAGTCAGGGGGGACCACTGGCAGTGGGACTGTCTTCTCCTACGCAGGAAGCAGCTGCCTGAGTCTGGCGGGATGGCATTCTTCTTGTGCTGGGCTGTCTGGGGAGTGGCTGTCTGAGTGCTTCATTGAATAGAATGAATGTAAAATGCTCTACAGGACACAGGGCCAACAGCTATGGCAGCACCTGGAAACTTGGTGGAAATGCCAAGCCTCAGGTCTGGGTGCTGAGCTTTTATAAAGGGGTGAGGCCTCTGTACTTCCTTCTCTGACAGAGTTTCTCAGTCGTGGCTTGCCATTGGACTCCCTGAGGAACTTAGAAAAGCAAAGCAAAGCAACAAGCAACGCCAAGGCCTTGGTACCAGAGTTTTCATTTAATTAGTCTAGGGATCGGCCAAGGGCAAGAACATTAGTATTTTTTAACTCCCCCTGAGTAAGTCTAATGTGCAGAATCACTAGACAGATGTCTCAACCTCCACGCTACTGACAGTTTTTTTAATTGAATTTATTAGTGTGACATTGTTAAGAAAATTATATTGGTTTCGGGTACACAATTCTACAATAACACTGTTGACAGTTTGAGCTGGGTAATTTTTTGGGGGGGATCGTGCTGTGCATTATATGATATTTGATCACCTCCCCATCCTTTATCTATTAGATGCCAATAAAACCCCTGCCCCCATTTGTAACAACCAAGAGCATCTCCAGATACCGCCAAAGGTCCCTTGGGGAGCAAACTGAGAGCTATTGTCACAGCTGAGAGTTATTGCTGTCCAGCAGTAATTCCCAAAGGTCACTGCGGCACTGCCCGATGGAAATACAATGCTCACCACATGAGTAATTAAACAATTTTTAGTAGCCACATTAAACCAAGCAAACAGGTGAAACTAATTTAATAATGTTGCTAACCAATTACTATTGGATTACTATTCAAATAGTATTTCAACCAGCATTCATATAACAATAATTGATAAGTCCTTGAATCTGGTGTGTGATCTATATGTACAGCACATTTCACTTCAGACGAGACACCATGTGAGTGCTCAATAGCCACATGTGGCAGGTGACTTTCACGTTGGGGCTGTGGTCGTGAGAATCACCTCGGCACTGGTTAAAGTATAGATTTCTGGGCCCCACCCAGTGATCTGATGTTCTATTTTTAACAAGTTTCCAGGTAAGACTGAAGCTGCTGGTCTGGTGACCACACTCTGAGAACCACTGATGGAGAGAAACCTGAGGGCCTCAGTTATTAAAAATTGTGGTTTGTGGACCAGCAGCAGACCTTAGAGCCCAGCAGGAAATCACAATCCCAGGTCCTCCCCTGGCCCTATGAAACTGGAGCCTGCATTTTAACAAGCACATTATGAGTTAGAACACGCCACTTGCCTGGGTGAGACCTCCCCGGTTAGTCTCCGCCATGGTGGCCTGCGTGTCTCCTTCTCAGGGCATTTCTCAGCTCTTTTTCTCTGTTTTTCCCATTTGACTCAAGAATGCAGGGTTTTGTTTTTTCTTTCTGTTTTTTTTCCTATTAAACATTATCCATCCAAGGCCTAGTGCAATGTGTTGCTCATAACAGATGCTTAAGTATTTATGAAATTAATGATCTTATGAAAGGAGAGAAGGCTGGGGACAATGGTTAGGTATATATTTTTTTGCTTTACAAATTTAAATGAAATTGTGTTTGGAGATGAGCTGACTATGGGGATTCAGAAGCAGAATGCATGGCTCCTGCCAGCCTGGAAGGTGTAGTGGTCCTTCCTGCGAACTTCACCTGCCCTCAGTCAGAACTGGTGACTCACCTTGAAAGAACTGACTCAGGAGAAGCCGCTCAGATTCTTCTTTCTGCCAAGCAGAAGACACATTCCCTTCCTATTACAAGAGTGGAAATGCTCTACCTGCTCGTGACCTTACCCAGCGCCTGGGAGGTGTTCCTGGTGTGGCCTTTCAGGACTGTGAGCTAGTGTCAGGGGTCACATGGGCCTCTCCACCCTTCCTGAGCCAGAGGCAGGCCACAGGCGTCACGTGTCTGCTGACTCAGTTCCCCGTCACCAGGGGCGCTGTTGCGGAGTGGAAATATGGTTTCCAAGGGAGTTACTGATGTTACCATGTCTGGCCAAAGTATATGTATTTTTTCATATATAAAAATAGTCTCTTGACTTTTGGATCAGTTTCATTTTCTTCTTATGCTTTTAATAATGGAAAATAGTTTCTCCATACCTCTTTTGGGAGAAGACAGTTAAACCCATTTTTTCCTCTTCTGCTGAGACTAGGGGTTTAACGTGAATTCACCAATGGATTTGTTAGCCGTATACCTTAATGTGCACAAACAACCTGTGGGCAGACAGATGGAAAGATGAAGTAATGCAGGGTTACTTTCAGAGGAGGGCAAAAGTTAGGGTAAGAAAAAGCAGAAATGAACAACAATTTCACAATGTTCTTTGCAATCTTACTTATTGCTCCTTCTCTCACTTATGCCAGGCTTTTGAAAAAATTGAGACCACGTAAGAGCGAAACATCTATTTTGCGCTGAGAGGATTTAAGTGAGAAATAGTGACATTGACCAAATTAATGAGTTTGATTATTAGGGCGGTGGTTGCCTGGGCTGGGGAGGGGAGCAGGAGGAAGACAGCTAGCTGTGATGACATCGAACCTTTGCTAACCTCACTGTCCTATAGATGTCCTACAGTGTTGTGTAGGTGAAGGCTGTATACTTTTAAGAACATGCAATTTGTTATTTGTTTTCAATTTCAAGCGACTTCTCTTTTAAAATGAATGGGATCAGTGGGGGTAGGTGGGTTAGTGCTGTGTGATCACAGGTACATATTGAGTGATTGCTTCTAAAATGGTGATGAAAAGATGACTTAATCTCTAAAAAATCAGTTAGGAAGTGAGAAAGTGTAAGTGAGATCTGCTTCAAATCAATCGATGAATGTGGGAGGTTTGGAAATAAGCCGTTACTCCTGCCTTCCTTGTGGCTTCGTGGGAATGCCTTTGGCTATGAAGCTTCCCATGCAAGTTATCTGATGCATCTCTAACAGTGAGAAGACAAATAATTGTGCTCCATTGCTTTTTGCTCTGGCAACCATAGTTTAGCCACTCATCCTTGGGTAAGTGAGAAAATATCCTGAGCAGGCTACGCTTTACTGGTACTTAGCCAGTGAGCATAAACGTTGTGCTAGCCAGGGGTGGCGTGGCTTCGGGATGGCATACTGCTCCGGGACAGGGGATGGTGGTTGTGAAAGGAAATAGAAGAGGGAAATAAGGGGAGCCCTATATAATTACATAACTGGAAGGTTACCACACAAATTATAAAAGGCATTAGGAGAGGAAAGATACAGACTCATTGGAAACAAAGGCTAAAAAATCCAGAGGCTGATAGTGTTTAACAGAAAATCGCGGTAAAGGAAACATTTGAGATGGTGCTGCCTCTGTACGTTACCTCTCCAAAGTAATCTTCCAAGACACAGTGCACAGACATTCTGCCCACTGAGTAAGCGAGGAAGCCGAGGCAGGAGGCATTTAGTGACCTGATGGGCTCTCTGGATTATGTAGGGATGGAGATAAAGTGAGAACCGGAACTTTGATTCTGAATTTTCTTTGAAAGCTGCTCTCTGGGACCTCTTCTAGTCACGTGATTGTTACATGTAGTTGCCAGGATTTACAAGTGACTCACCACCAACCCCCACGGAACCCTCTGTCTAGGAGGAATGTTGTCATGCCCAGCATCTGTCTGTATCCTTTTAATGGGACAATAGCCTGATTTAGTGGACTTAGGTCTTAGCTGCCTTTCATCTACAATTGTCGGTTCACACTTTTCATTTAGGAGTGTAATACGCACGATTGTGTCATGCAAGTACTCTGCAATTAACTTCTTTGTGACTCTGTCCTCCATACCTATAGATGTCTTTTTAACCTTTTGGTGTCTGGCAACCATGGTTACTTAATTAAAAAATATATTTCTTTTATTAATAAAATAATTGTCATTACTTATTCTTCAATTTTCAAGATATTTTATAGGTAAAAATAAACTCTCCTTGTTCTTTTTTTTTAAGATTTTATTTATTTATTTTTAGAGAGAGGAGAAGGGAGGGAGACAGAGAGGGAGAGAAACAGCAATGTATGGTTGCCTCTCACATGGCCCTCACAGGGGACCTGGCCCACAACCCCGGCATGTGCCCTGACCGGGAATCAAACCAGGACCGTCTGGTTCCCAGCCCACGCTCAATCCACAGAGCTACACCAGCCAGGGCTCTCCTTGTTTCTTATTTCATTTTTTTATTTTATGATGTCATTTATATAAAAGTCAATGCATATAAAAATATTTATACGCCCCATATACACATTACCTCAGACACATTGCCTCCCCCTCAGACACACATTACCTGTTCATAATGATGACATGGATTTAAATGGGAAGGAAAGGGGAAGATTATAACTTTATTTTAAAAAAATTATTAGGGTGACATTGGTTAATAAAATTGTTTGGTGTCAGGTATACAATTCTACAATTAGTCATTTCTGTATGGTCTTATGCGTTCCCCCCTCTAAGGCAAGTCTCCTTTCGTCACCATCTATCCCCCCTTTACCCTCTGCTGCCCCACCTTTCCCTCTGGCAATCACCGTACTGTTGTCTCCGATTTGTGTTTGTTTGCTTGTTTGTTTGTTTGTTTTGCTTAATCCCTTTGCCCTTTTCACCCAGCCCTCCACACCGCCTCCCCTCTGATAGCTGTTAGTCTGTTCTTTGTATTTATGAGTTTGTTTCTATTTTTTGTTATTTTGTTCATTAGATTCTACATATAAGAGAAATCATATGGTATTTGTGTGTCTTATTTCACTTAGCATAATACTCTCCAGGTCCATCCATGCTGTCACAAAAGGTAAGATTTCCTTTTTTTAATGGCCACATAGCATTCCATTGTGTAAAGGCACTACCGCTTTCTTATCCACTCATCTGCTGATGGACACTTGGGCTGTTTCTAGATCTTGGCAATTGTAAATAGCACTGCAATGAACATGGGGTGCATATATTCTTTCAAAATAATGTATGGGCTTCTTCAGATATATTTTGAGAAATGGAATTGCTGGATTATGAGGCAGTTGCATCTTTAATTTTTTGAGGAAACTGTATGCTACTTTCCACAGTGGCTACACCAATCTGCATTCCCACCAACAGTGCAAAAGAGTTTCCCTTTCTCCACATCCATGCCAACACTTGTTGTTTGTTGATTTATTGATAATAGAATTCTGACAGGCATATCTCATTGTTTTAATTTGCACTTCTCTGATGATTAGTGATGTTGAGCATCTTTCTGTACGTCTGTCGGTCATCGGTACGTCCTGTCTGGGAAAGTGCCTGTTAAGGGCCTTTGCCCAGTTTTTAATTGGATTGTTTGTTTTCTTGGTGTTGTGTAACTTCTTTGTAAATTTTGGATGTTAACCCTTTATCAGATGTATCATCAGCAAATATGTCTCCTATTCAGTGAGTTGTCTTTTCACTTGTTGATAGTTTCCTCTGCTGTGAAAAGCTTTTTAGTGTGGTGTAGTTCTATTTGTTTATTTTTTCTTTTGTATCCCTTCCCTGAGTTGATATATCAGAAAAAATATTTCTATGAGAAATGTCTAACACTTTATTGCCCATGTTTTCTTGTAAGATTTCTATGATTTTGAGACTTACATTTAAGTGTTTAATCCATTTTGAGTTCATTCCTGTTTATGGTGTAAGGAAGAGGTCTGGTTTCATTTTTTTGCATGTATCTGTCCAATATTTCCAAAACCATTTATTGAATGGACTTTCCTTACCCTATTGTGTGTTCTTGCCTCCTTTGCCAAATATTAGTCGACCATAAAGGCATGGGTTTATTTCTAGGCTCTCTATTGTGTTTCACTGACTCATACGCCCATTTTTATGTCAGTGCCATGCTCTTTTGATTACTGTGGCCTTGTCGTATAATTTGATATCAGGTAGCATGATACCTCCACCTTTGTTCTTCTGTCTCAAGATTGCCGAGGTTATTCAGGATCTTTTGTAGTTTCATGTAAATTTTTGGAATATCTGTTCTAGTTCTATGAGATATGCCATTTGTATTTTAATATGAATCGTGTTGAATCTATAGATTGATTTGGATAGTATGGATATTTTAATGATGCTTCTTTTTCCTATCCATGAACATGGTAAATTCCCCATTTATTTGTATTCTCCTCAGTTTATTTCTCTAGTATCTCATAATTTTCCAAGTATAGGTGTTTTACCTCCTTGGTTAAGTACTTTTTTTTTTTGAGGCAATTGTAAATGGGACTGTTTTCTTAGTTTCTCTTTCTGATAGTTCATTATTGATGCAGAAAAATGCCACCAATTTCTGAGTAGTAATTTTGTATTCTGCTACTTTACTGAATGCAATTTTCAGTTCTGATAGTTTTTAGTGGAATCTTTGGGATTGTCCATGTACAGTATCATGTTGTCTGCAAATAATGACAGTTTTACTTTTTCCTTTCCAATTTAGATGCTTTTTATTTCTTCTTCTTGTCTGATTGCTGTGGCTAGAACCCACAGTACTATGCTGAATAAGAGGGGTGAAAGCAGATGTTACTTTGTTCCTTATCCCATCGTGTTCCTGATCTTAAGGGAAACACTTTTAGTCTTTGCTTGTTGAATACGAGATTAACTGTGGGTTTGTCATGTATGGTCTTTATTATGTTCAGGAATGTCCATTCTGCTCCCACTTTGCTAAGTTTTTATCATAAATGGGTGTATGATTTTGTCAAATGCTGTTTGTGCATCTGTTGGTAGATCATGTGATTTTTATCCTTAATTTTATTTATGTGGTGTATCATGTTTATTGATTTGTGAATATTGTATCAACCTGGCATCCCCAGAATAAATCCCACTTGATCATGGGTATGATCTTTTTGATGTATTGCTGAATTCGATTTGCTAATATTTTGTTGAGGATTTTAGAATCTATGTTCATCAGGGATATTGTCCTATAATTTTCTTTCTTTGTGGTGTATTTATTTGGTTTTGAAATTAGGATAATGCTGGCTTCATAGAATGAGCTTAGGAATCTCCTTCCTCTTGAATTCTTTGGAATAGTTTGAGAAAGATAGGTGTTAGTTCTTTTTTTGAATGTCTGGGAAAATTTGCCTGTGAAGCCATTGACTCAGGACTTTTGTTGCTGTGAGATTTTTGATTACTGCTTTGATTTTATGGGTTGTAATTGGTCTATTCAGATTTTCTGATTCTCCTGATTCTGTTTTGGAAGATTGTGTTTCTAGGAATTAATCCATTTGGTCCAGGTTGTCCAATTTGTTGGCATATAATTGTAATGTTTTCTTATAATCTTTTGTATTTCTGTGGTATCAAATTGTTACTTGTCTTTCATTTCTGATTTTATTTATGTGGGTCCTCTTTCTTTTTTTCCTTGATGAGTCCAGTTAAAGGTTTGTCAATCTTATTTATCTTTTCAAAGAACCAGATCTTGGATTCATTGCTTTTTTTGTATATTTTTTTTAGTCGCTGTGCCATTTATTTCCACATCTAATCATTATTTTTCCTTCCATCCACTCTCTCTGGGCTTTGTTTGTCATTCTTTTTCTGGTTCCTTTAGGTGTAAGATTAGATTGTTTATTTGAGATTTTTCTTGCTTCTCGAGGCAGGCCTGTAAGACTATGAACTTCCTATGCAGGACTGCTTTCACTGTGTCCCATAGATTGTGGGTTGTTATATGTTCATTTTCATTCATCTCAAGGTAACTTTTGATTTCTTCCTTGATCTTATTGTTGAGCCAGTCATTGTTTAGTAACATGTTATTTAGTCTCCACATGTTTGTGCACTTTTCAATTTTTTTCTTGTGATTAATTCATAGTTTCATACCATTGTGGTCAGAGAAGATGCTTCATATATTTTCAATCTTCTTGAACTTATTGACTCGTTTTGTGTCCTAACATGTGGTCTATCCTACAGAGTGTTCCATGCGTACTTTAAAAGAATATATTCTGTTGCTTTGGGGTGAAATGCTCTATAAATATCTATTAAATCTAGTGTATAATTGTCAATTGGGGGGGTCTGAAAGATCTATCCATTGATGTGGATAGAGTATAATTATTTATTTGTTTATTTTTTGGGTCTGGAAGATCTATCCAATGATGTCAATAAGGTGTTAAAATCCTTTACTATGACTGTATTATTATTGATCTCTCCACATATGTCCACCAAGATTTTCTTTATATATTTAGGTGTTCCTATGTTGAGTGTATATTTGAGTATGTCTACCAGGGTTATATCCTCTTGTTGGATTGATTTCTTTAGTATTACCTAATGCCCTTCTTTTTTTCTTACTGTGGCCTTTGTTTTGAAGTTTGTTTTGTCTTATATAAATATTGCTACCCCTGATTTTTTTTTTGTTTCCATTGGCATGAAACATCTTCTTCCACCCCTTCACTTTCAGTCTTCTTCCATTTCTTCACTTCCTTTTGCTCTGAGGTGAGTCTCTTGTAGACAGCATATGTACGGAAGGAACCTTCTTTGTTTCTTGTTGAAGCAGCTAAGTTGGGAAGTAGATCAAGTTTGTTTGAGCTGAAATTAATTTGTAGTTTAAGCTGAGAGCAAAGTGGATAATATTACATTGAAATGTTTGTAGCATGTGCCATTGTTTGCTGAGAAAACATTGTTTTTGAAGCTTTTGAAAAATGGTTTAATCTCTAATTTGCACATTTTCTTACACATGTATTTTTCCTCTGGTTATTAGTAATGGTTTATAAAGGGAAACCTACAGAGTTTCGACCACATTGAAAAAATGCCAAGAACAAATAACAACCAACAGTCAGCACATGCTGATTGGCTTGGACACAGGTTGCAAAACCACCTGTGACATTCACCCCACATCATCCTGCAGGCGTCTGTTTATTTTCCTTCAAGGTAAAGCCTGTATCTCAAGTGTCCTTAATTTCCCCATTCATGATCTGTCAACACAGATTTATCTTCAACCAACTAATGTTTTCAGCCTGATGCTTTCTGCACCTCTAGGGATAATGAAATCTGGAAGTTTGCTATCCTCTAACTAAAGCAGTATTTTAGAATTGAATTGGCAGGTTTACTTGATTGGATTCTCTAAGCCATTCTTTCTGAATGTAACCTGGTCACAGAGCTAACGGGACTGGTTCTGTGAGGGAGATGCAAGAGGACCCAACCAGCTGGTGTGACTCCCGGGTGGGACATGTACTATAGGCATCCGCTGTGTGTGTCGTTTGTTGTGCTCTGCACCTGGTGGCAGTTATAATCAGGTGCACAGATGGCCTACTGAGGTTGTGTTAGTCGTGGATATTTGACATAAACAGAAGCATAATGTTGGACACCTAGTTCTCATAAAGTGATATTCTTTCCACACCCTTCGGGAGCCTAATATGGCATAGCTTCAGAAAGAAATCGTTACCAGGTTGTGTCTTTAAATGGCTCATTTTTCCTTTTTCTTTTTGCTTATGTTTGAGGATATAAGTTCAAATAACTTTCAAGGAGGGGAAATTTATTCATTGTAAAGTGATTAAAAAATAATTCTCTGTATCAGAAGTGTCAAATGTTTGCTTCTCATACATTTTCGTCGGTTGTATTGCACACAGTACCAACTAAATCTCATATTTTACACACATTGCCAGGAGGAAGGGAGCTACAGGACTGGGAAGCATTTGCCGTGAGTCAGTCACAGTAGCAGTGATGGTATGGATGTGCTCTTCCAGATGATGAAGTTGGTGGTGGAAGACACAGTTTGTGTTCTGTACTGTATGCCTCAAATTCTACTGCATAGTGTAGCATTTCCCAAATTGACATCATCATAAAGATCACTTGGGGTTTTTATGATGTATGTGGGCCTCCCCCAGACATCTGAATCGAAATTTCCAATCATAGGACCTGGGGATATGTGTCTTTAACAAGAACCTTAGATTATTTTGTCTATGACCATACCACCGTGAATGCACCAGGTCTCAGAAGATGAGCAGGGTCAGGCCTACTTAGAATAGTCGGAGGGGAGATTATTCCTAAGATCGCCCATGTTTGGGAACTCTTACCTTAGTGGATACTGTAGGAAGCCAATATTTTCATCATATTTAAATTTTTCTAAGTAAATTTAGTTTTGGGTTCTTTTTTTAATTAGGTAGGCAGGGCAAGTGTTGCTACTTTAATTTTGCAGAGATGATGTTAACTTATCTAACTAAGCCAGCAGCTCTTAAGGTTTTGGTTGATAATAGGAGCAATAAAAGATTTTGGGGTGAGGGCTGGTTCGCTATTCTGTCATAACGGTGTGGCCAGGGTGTAAGAAGAGTACAGTTCTGAAGATCATCTGTGACGCATGTGGACAGTTAACAGATGTTAAAGAAGCAGGCACAGAATGGGTCTGTGAGTCTGATGAAGCCTCAAAGCACTGTCCCTTGAGGTTCTTTAATAACACTTCATAAGAGGTTCACTGGAGACACACACGGCAACATTCTGAGTTGGATTCTGAGCCCTCCTAAACTATTGGGTGGACGCTGATTGATTAGTGACTAGGGCTCAGGTGCTGTCTCCAAGGAATTCAGGGTTCAGGCCTCAGTAGGTTCTTAAACCCTGCAAAGACAAAGGGCAAAGAGTGTATCTAAAATATTTTAGCCCATCCATGTACTGAATACTATTAATTTTACCAGTGAAGGAGCCCAATTCTTACATTCTTCATGCTAATTTTTAAGTCAGTAGAAAACCCTTTTATAATTTTCAAAATATGTTGTTTCTGTGCCTTGACCACTTTTATTTTATTCTACTGGTTAAGTCCTATTTGATCTTTAACGAATACATCAGCCCAAACACCATTTCTTCTTAAAAATATTTTCTGGTCCTGGATTTTGCTATTCATAGTCCACAGACTAGCATCATCCACATCCCTTGGGAGCTTGTTAGAAATGCAGATTCTCAGCTCCATGTAAGACCAATTAACCCAGAATCTTCATTTTAACAAGATTCCTGGTGATTTGGAAGCACAATATAGCTTGAGAAACTCTAGTCTAGAAGTTACGTGCTCCACATTCGCGCTCCCTAATAAATGATTAAACTGTGACCATGACCCGACTAGAGCACTCACTGCCATGAATTGAATAATTAATGATTTTCTGCCTATTCTTCTAGGTTAGTCATTATGTCTCACTCATTTCTTCTCTGCTCTCATCTGATACATATTGGATGATTAATTCATGTTGAATGAATGAATAAACATACTTGCCCATGGCAAAATTAGTTGTTTAAATCTAAATGCAGGTTTGTCAGACTTTCAACTGGCTTACGTGTCCCTTATACAGTCAAAGTCAGAATGGGTAGAAGACAGGACATTGGCCAGCTTTCTAGCACTATTAGTGAGAAAGAAGTGATTGTTGGATGTAGGAGCCAGGCAAGGCCACAGTGGGAGATTCAAGAGGGATGGATTTGGGCATAGGGAGAGGGGAGAGCCACATGAGGAGACCATGTGTGTCAGGGAGTACTTTTTCTGTCCCAGGCCATCTAAGAGATTAGACAGATTTTCAGCAGTAAGAATGGCTGACTATAACAGAGGTTTTTGCATCAGGATTCTTCCCACAACTACAGGATTCCATCACAACCCATATCCCATCTTTCTTTTTAGACTGATTGAGACAGATGGTAGGCTTGATGTCTGGTGTTTTGAGTGGATGGAGGGCACTGAGCAATAATCAGTACCGAGTATATCCTGAGCTTGGAATCGAGTGTTTGGAGTGGGTGGATAGAAGCAGATATCTAACCTGGCAGGTGAGGTCTAGTGTCTTGGTTAGCATAGCGTACCCTAGGAAAAAGCAGGTAATAAGAGGCCCTATCAGAGGGATGGATGGCCCAAACGCAGGGCTCCAGGTGCTTAACACCTGGGCAGTACTTGTTCTACAACTGCCTCTCTCAGCTGGGTCTCTTTCGGGGTTGGTGTTGTTTACTAATGACCCTGTAATGGCTAAAGGTGGAGAGATGGCTTGGGGGTACCACGAAAATGCCAAACATTTTTGGTACCTTCTCAGAATCCGGTGGGTAGAGGTCAGATAATACCCCACCTAAATATGAAGGAAATATTTTCCTTCCTTTGCTTTGGTTGCTTCTTAGGGACAGTGATCATGAACCTGGCCTGGGGGTGGGTGATAACATTTAGAGGAAGGAACAGCTCCAATTGGTTGTGTCATGTGGGAATCTGAACCACATATGGAACTAAAAAATCTATCTTTTTAAATGAAACATCTCCATTTTTAAACTGGCAACTAATTGCTAAGATAGAGGACATTGTAAGGGCTGGGGACAGTGTGGTGGGGGCCAGTTTGTGACGTCTTGCCTCAGGAACTTTTTGGCTACAAGTTTCCAGGACTTCTGTCTCCTGAGTGCTTCAGGGTACCCCTGTGTCCTTTTAAGAACCACAGAGTCTTGGGCGGAAATCAAAGGAAGGGAAACAAGAAGTTAATTATTTAGGGCTTGCTGTCATCGAAATGAATCCAATCATCTCTAACCACCTTCTAACTCACCAAAATCAAGAGCAAACAAGCACGACTGAAATCAAATGAACAGCAAAAATAATGGCCACAAACCTGTTTCTCCCTCAGAGTCTCCACAGCCGGCATCAGTCACCGACAAAGGTACTCAGCTAAGACATCTGGCAATCTTTTCTGACTCTTGTTTTTCTTCCCCAGCCTTCACTTCTCAGGACTCTTCAAGGTCCATAGGATTCACCCCTAAACATCCACTGGTCATCCATCTCCTTCTCTCTCCATCGCCATTGTCATTGTCCAGCATCAGGTTCTGTTGCATTTTGCCTGGATTATTCCAAATACACTTCCTCATTGGTATTCCTAACCGATTTCATGAGGAAACAGCACAGACTAAATTACGTGTTCTTCCAGGACTAGGCCTGTGTCTAGGGTCTGTCTGAGCCCACAGGAATGCTGAGCAGATCTTCTCACCTCGCGTGGGTGGGGCCGGAGACCAGGATGTTTTCCACAGTGGGTCGGTCTGCTGGAGTGATTCCCAGGTCCAGAATCGGAACGAAGTAGCACACAGGTCAGCATTGTCTGGAAACCTCTTCTTCCCCTTCCAGATTCCATGGGTCGTCCACAAATTTATGAAAGTAGGGTCATGAATTAGGCCAGTTCATGCGAAGCGTACAAGAATAAGATGAACCAAATCAGATGATGACTCTTTATGCTACAGCTCTCACCAGTTGCAGTGGCCTGTTGGAGACTTAAATGCCCATTCGTTAGGGGGCTTTCAAGTTCATGGATCAAATAATTAGTTTTAGTTAAGCCATGAACCTGGGGAGAAAGTGATCAAGGTTAGGCAGGCCACCCTCTGGCCTGGAAGGTGAACCCAGAGGTGCTTCCTGGAAGCCTGCTGCTCCTGGGCCTGACCTGGAGACGCCCCAGCAGGACCATTGTCACCGACACCGATTTTCCTCATGCTAACTTGAAGGGGAATAAATGATCGCAGACATATTAACTAGAGTCCATAAGTAAATTTTTAAAAATGACTCAGATTGGGAAATGTTTACTAACTTGTTTTTAGCCAGAAAGTCCTCCAAGTAGGCTGCCTGGATTACAATGATAGGTTGTACCAGTTCCTTACGAGCTATGAGACCTCAGACGAGCTACTCATTCACACAAGCCTCAGTCTCTTCACTTGTCCAATGGGGGAAGTATCATCACCTACCCCAAATTTTGTGATAAAAATTAAAGACGAGGGCACAAATCTCTTAGCAGAATAATTCACATATGTTAGGCGATTGATGAATTTTAACATTATTATGCTTTTATTCCTCAATGAAGACTACCCCCACCTCTACCTGTATAAGTATAAAAATCATAATTATTTTAAGCATATACAATCATTCAAATTACTTTAACCATACTTTTAAAAAATCAAAATCCAGAAATTTGGAGGGATCTCAGAAGAACAAAGCGCTGCTCATAAATGTTGCAAATATAGTGTATTCTCATGGTTCAAAATTTAAAAAGCCAAAAAAAAAAAAACCCCAAAACTGAAAGCCTTTGATTCACTTATGTTTTTCAGCCAGAAAGTTCCTCCCACAGATAATCAGTGTTACCAGTTTCTCGACTATTCTACCAGAGAAAATTGATGCATGTATAAGCATGAGCGAAAAAGCATTTTCCTCAACTGCTTTTGCTTTTAAAAGGGTTTTTAAATCTGAATGTCACATCTATACTGATACAGAGAATAATCATTGTTTTTCAGAAGGACCCGAGGTGGTGTCACTTTGATCCATGGATGTTTATTGTAATTTTTCTAAGATCACATTGAAAACTTGTCTTATATCCACACTATGGCACCGTGGGACATATTTCATGGCTCTAGTATTTGTGCCAAACATTCCCTTGTTGTACTTTGAATTTATATGGCAGTTCGATATAGTTAGGCCCACATGATGAAGAACTTGCTGTGCTTAATTAAATTGACTGGTTTCATGTGTACCCTGATGCAAATATATTTTACTTACAAAGAATATTCTGCCCTTTGCAAGACCTAGGAAGTCTGAAATTAGCTCTGTGCATGTCTTTTTTTTTTTTAGTGAATTTAAAAAAGTCCCTGAAATAAGGCAGCAAAATAACATGATTATATTGTAGTTCTGAAAGGAATTTTTAGGAACTTTCTCTTCTATTCATTTCCTTGAGATTAAATATAATATCTCTAAACTATAAAGTGGTATAGACTATTGAGAAGTTAATGGCAACTCTATCCAGGGCAGACGCCTTTCTGGAAGAGATGAGCTGAATTTCATGGTCCCATTCTGGCTGCAGCTGGATGTGGACAAGAAAGAGCCCTGCCTGGGGAATCTTGGACAGAGTCCTGTAGGGTCTGAGGAAACACAGAGCATCTGGCAGGGCTGCACCATGACCCAGACACTGAACTTCTTTTTTAAATTTTAATTTGTATTTGATTGTTCTTCAATTACAGTTGTCCCCATTTTCTCCCCATCACTCTCCCCTGCCCTACCACCCCTCACATTCAATCCTCCCCTCTGCTGTCCTTGTCCATAGGTTCTTTACAAATGTTCCTTGACCCTTCCCCTTCTTTCCCCTGTTATCCCCCTCCCACCTCCCCTCTGGTCACGGTCAATTTGTTCCTTATTTCCGTATCTCTGGTTCTATTTTGCTCACTTCTTTGTTTTGTTGATTAGGCTCCTCTTATAGGTGAGATCATATGGTATTTGTCTTTCACCGCCTGGCTTATTTCACTTAGAATAATGCTCTCCAGTTCCAGCCATGCAGTCGCAAAGGGTAGGAGCTCCTTCTTTCTTTCTGCTGGGTAGTATTCCACCGTGTAATTGTACTACAGTTTGTTTGTTTGTTTTTAGATTTTATTTTTTATTTATTTTTAGAGAGAGGGGAAGGGAGGGAGACAGAGAGGGAGAGAAACAGCAATGTATGGTTGCCTCTCACATGGCCCTCACTGGGGACCTGGCCTGCAACCTAGGCATGTGCTCTGACTGGGAATCGAACTGGGACCCTTTGGTTCCCAGCCCACGCTCAGTCCACTGAGCTACACTAGCCAGGGCGAGTTTTTTGATCCACTCATTTACTGATGGGATATTATCAGAGGGTGTAGGATTTTTTTGTAATTTGTGTGTTGGATTCACTGTGACTTACTTTGATCTCTCTGCAGCAAATAAAAGCAGAATAATTCTCTTAGGTAAAATGGCTATCCTCAGCTGACCCAAACAGATGGGCATGGTGAGGAGAGCAGAAATGTCATTAGAAAATGGTCAAGAGAAGTCAAATAGAATTAAGAAACAAAACTAAGCTCAGCTAAGCATTCCTTGTTAGGGTAAAAAGGTAGTATGATGACAGATGGTATGTGTTTCTTGAATCCTTCTGTTCCAGTATACAATGGTTTGGATTCTCATCATTTCTCCCTTTTTGGATTTCTTGTTCCTATTCCTTGTATGCCATTAATATTAGCTTCCTGTGGCTGCTGTAACAAATCACCATAGCCTTCATGTCTTAAAACAAAAGGAACTTATTGTCTTACAGTTCTGGATGCCAGAGTCCAAAATCAGTTTCACTGAGCTGATTCAAGATGTAGACATGACCATGTGCTCTGGGGAGGTTCCAGGGAGAATCTGTTTCTTGCCTCTTGGGTTTCTGGTGGCTGCCAGCACTCCTTGGCTTATAGTCAAATCACTCCAATCTTCAAGGCCAAAGTTTTCAAATCTCTTTCGGCTCCATGGGCACATTGCCTTCTCCTTTCTTTGTGTCAAATATCCATCTGTGTTCCTCTTATAAGGGTAATAGGTACAATTGTACTTAGGATTCACCTGGGTAGTCTAGGTAAAGCATCTCAAGATCATTAATCACATCTGCAAAGATACTTTTTCCATATAAGGTAATAGTTTGGTTCCAGGGGTTAGAAAGTAAAGATTCTTTTGTGGGGAGGGGAATTTTTTTCAGCCTACAGCACCATGTTTTCCTCTTTCTAGATTTCCTCTCTCTAATTCCTCTTCTCCTTGGATGCATCCCTTAATAGCTTCAGAGAATTAATGCATGGGAAAAATTATTTGAGATTCTACAATTTTTATTCTGCTCTCATATTTGATTGTGACATTTTACATAGAATGCTGGGATCAAAACTTTGCTCTTCAGAAACACATCGGTCTTTACTTGCTGCTTTTCATCTGTTCCACTTCAGAAGTGTTTGAGCATTTGAGGCTTGAATTTGTAAATCATCCTAAGTGTCTTGCAACAGTATTAACTTTTGAGGGGGACAAAAATCATTTCACTTGTGTTTACATTCATTCACAGACTGTTGGAAATTTTTAATCAAGATGTTCACTGAACAGAGCACAAAAACTTAGCTTTCAAACTGTGTATTCAATTGCAATTATTAAAATAAAGCTTGAAAACAGGAAGGCAGTAACATTTATTATACAAAAACAGTGGAGGTATTAAAAATAAATAATGAGAGCTCAAATGCTGTTATAATTTTTAAAATTTACAATTTTTAGACTATCTTGATTTATGGGAAGAATCTCTTGATAGAGTTCCTATGTTTAATTTGATAAATTTATTTTCTGTACCAGAATGGGATATATTGGAGATTTTACAGCATTTAAATTTTAATTCATTACAACAAGATTTTTGTTGATGAATTTTATTTTGTAAAATCTGCTGTAGTTTATCAATTTTTAGAGACTCTTTTATGAGCCATACATGTTTTTCTTGGGAAACTGATTAACAGAAAATAAAGGTTGAATGTATCTATAGAGTAGTCTTATGATTTCTGTGTGAAAGCAAAGCTAATACGCAATGGAGAGATAAAGATCTAACTGATTTATGGGTAAAGAAAGGATCTTAATATGCTCTTTCTGCTTGCTGTCAAGAGTTTACTGAACTAGCATGAATTATTCTGGCTACTACTAAGATTTCTATGAAATGCTTAAGTAAATTTTAAGAATGAGTTTTTGCACTGTTGGTGGGAATGCAATTGGTGCAGCCATTGTAAAAAGCAGTATGGAGATACCTCAAAAAATTAAAAATGGATCTGCCTTTTGACCCAGTGATCCCACTTCTGGAAATATAGCTGAAGGAACTCAAAACACTAATTTGAAAGAACATAAGTACCCCTATGTATTAGGCATTACTTATAAGCATTACTTACAATCACCAAGATATGGAAGCAGCCCAAGTGCTCATCAGTAGATGAGTGGATAAAACAACTATGGGACATTTACACAATGGAACACTACTCAGCTGTAAAAAAAAAAAAGGAAGGAAAATTTTACCCTTTGCAACAGTATAGATGGACCTGGAGAACATTATGCTGAGTGAAATAAGCCAGTCAGAGAAAGACAAATACCATATGATTTTACTCATATGTGGAATCTAATGAACAAACTGAACTAACAAGCAAACTAGAGACAGACCCACAGATAGAGTTGCTGACAGTTAAGTGTTGGGGGGACAGGAGGGGTGGAAGGATTGAGCAAAAAGGAAAAAGGACTCATGGATGACAGTGTGGTGAGGGGGGACAAGGGGTATAAGAGAACTAAATGGTAATGGAAAAATACAATAAAAAAGAAAATATCACATTTTACATGGAAAAAAATGAATTAAAAAAAATTAAATCTCAACAACTTGTGTCTTAGGTTGACTTTCCCAGAAGTAGACTCTGAGGTAAGGATTCATGTTAATTCATTAGTAAATGTTCCCAGAAAAAAGGGGAGGGTTTTGCAGAAATGGGACTGAACAGGGAATTTGGCCAAGCAAGGGCATGGTATCAAGGAGTTTGATCCAGGAAACTTTGTCTCAGGCCTGGTGCAGATTTGAAGGTTACAACTTAGAGTCCTCTTCATCAGATGGAGTGGAGCTTGAGTATTTATGTGTCAGTCCCTAGTTAAGGGCTTCCCTCAGAAGGATGCAAATTCCCAGGAGGTCCCTGCTTTACACTGAGCTCTCCAAGGGGTCCTAGCGGCCTGCAGCCAACTTTCTGACAAACAGAAGCAGATGCTGACCAAGGGTTGCTAAAGAATCCAAAAGAATGTGGTTGGACCACAGACAGTGCCAAATGCCTCCTTTCCTGCAGATCCCTGTCCTGCCTGGGGCTAAATCGCAGAGTCTTAGCCTGTATCCTGGTCTGCCGTGCCCTCCTCCCTGACTGCAGCTGCCTGGCATGGCAGAGAGTCCCCTTTGTCTTTCTCTCTTGGCTTGCCAGGACTCAGCTTTTCCTTACTGCAGCATGGTGGCGTTTCCCCCATTTTTCTGTGCTTGAAACAGAAAAGTGTATCTACTTCATTGTGTCCACTTCAGGTCTTGTATCACTTAAACTGAAAAAATGGTCACATTTCACTGTGTGTAAAGGGACGACAGGGGTGAGAAAGAAATGGCCTGGGATCTTTCAGAAATTATGGTCTGGGCAGTCGTAGGAAGAACTGGAGAATTCAGCGATTTGGCCTTCGGGTGATGCTGTGTTCTCTGTAGTTTCGGAGAGCGCAATACTGATTTGAAATGAGGTGCTGATCTTATGAAATTGCAAACTGGGACTTTTTCTTGCAAAAACTGTCTCTCTGAAGTTTTGCAATTTTTATTTTATTAGCAACATTTTGAGGACAATAAAAAGATGTTTTTTTGTCAAATATAGTTTGATGTAAAGAGTATAGTAAAACTTCTTAAAAAGACCATGTCTTAGATGATAGTAGACTTACATTTGCTCCAGTTATCTCATCCTTTACTTCCTAAAATGTCACAGCAATCTCAGACAAATGGGCAGTCAGATAAGTGAAATAAAGCACAGAAAGGAGACCCAGAGTCTTCTCATTACCTCGTCTCTCAGAGTTGGGTGTGATTCGGGAGGCTGCAGGGAAAGGAATGCCGTGTGCGCGTGTTTGAAACAGATTCGAGTGAAGCATAGAGTCCCTGATATTATGCCTCTGGAGACTTAGGGCTTAAAACAAAGGATGATTTTTTTTTCCCTGAGAAGCACTTTTAAATATGTATCACTCTCCAAAACAGAGTAACAAAATGAAGACAGAAAGAGATGAAATGAATCAAATGAATGGAGAAGCACGGAATGGACATGAAGGCTGGAGTTAGACCTGGGCCGGTGGCTCGCGTGGCAATTCCAGTTCTGCCACCGTCCCAGGCTTCCTATGTGAAACCACACCTGCCTCTAGGGGTGTGACGAGGACCAGAGGACACAATGATGACTCGTGCCTGCTGCGAGGCCCACCCCTGGCCAGAGCTCAATAAATGGTAGCGAGGTGGTTATTACTGCCTCATAGCGTCAGACTGAAAATAGGGCCTACAGAGCGCCTATTTTCGTTAGTAGCTACTTTAAAATCACACAGTATTATAACAGCAAGTTTGAAGAATGGAACCTCCCTTCTCTGCTTCCCTTCCCTTCTCTTCTCTTCCCTTTCCTCTCCCTTCCCTAGGATTGCTTGTTAAATTCAGAATCAGAGTAATTTAAAATTCTGCCCTCCTCATCTCAGGCATGTATATTGTTAAATCAGAAACTATAATCTTTCTAAAATCCCTGTGAAACAACGTAGGCATTCACAGAAGCCTCTCGAGGTTAAACATTAGTTTCATCTTGCCCTTTTTGGAGAAAACACTGCACCTGCATCTTAAAACTACTTCCTGTCTTTTGAGAATAGCAAAGGCAACACATTTCCTAATTCTAGACACTGGCGCTCTGTGAATTCAGCCTATTAATTCACTGTAAACCCTTTAAGTTAAAGTGTATATTTAAGTCACTGTTGTAAAATGAATCATAAATTCAAAGCAAACAAGCCAACAAGCACACAAATATAACCAGAAGATTTGCATCACCAAATAAAATTGCTAATTATCTGAGATAAAGTGGGGTGACAATATGTTCCTCCCTCATATCATGGGCAAGCCCTGCAAGGGCCGGGCTCATATCCCAGTTGATTTTATTATGTAAAGATTAACAATAGGCAGGCTGAGCAAGTGTTCCAAAATCAGGCTCCTAACCACAGCCTGGGAGTCAGACAGCCACGGAACGCTTCCCTTGCAAATGAGACCTTTGTGTGTGGCTTTACTCTGAAAAATAGGTGCTGGAAACTTCTTGCCAAGACTACAGTTTGTCCCATGTACTATGTTTCTAAACAAATTGTGACATTAATATTTGTCTTTCTTAAATCCTCCCCCGAAAGGGAGACTTTGTCTCCCTTAATATAAAACTGATAAAGAAGGTCAGACAGCTCTTTGGATCAGAGGGTGCTCTTTGAGAACTGGACTGAGTCTTGTGTGACCGGCAAGAACCATACCAGTCATATTTGCGGGGTTCGAGCACATCTGCAACATTATGAGGGAAGTACCCAAGCACTCAATTCACTAGAAATCAGTAAATTTGGACTCTTGTTGATTTGGGACTATTCCTGCCTCTACCTCTTCTGTGATATGGAGACACTGATCCCATGGGCTTTTCCGAGGGTTAAATAAAATGACATATTTAGAGTTTCTACACATTGCTCGCAATTGAATAGGTACGCAGTAACGGGGTCCCCCTTTCCTTTGGCTCTGAGTCCAAGACAAGACAATGCCGGACAATTCAACAGAATGACATGCAGGTATGGATAATACAAGGCGCAGATCGCCCAAGTGTCTAACGTCTGGTGCGGACAGTAACAGCAGCAGCAGCCCCGACGAGGCCGAGGTTGCTGTGGACGCCTTGCTCAGTTCATAATGAGATACAACCTGGCGTTTTGGTGGAGCTGGGGTTGGAAGGGAGGGTACCTATTGTAGCTTTAGTGTTCAGTTTATTTTACAGCATTTTGCATCTTAGGGATTTAGCCAGTGGGACGACAGAATCAAATTTTGTGGCTACAGAGCAAGAGCAAGCAGCTCGCAAAGGGCAAGGAAACGGGAGGCTGGCACACAGGCCAGGCGAGCAGAGGGTCGCTTCCGCTAGGCTGTTGGGGTTGCAGAGAGAAGCGAAGTCATTTGAGAGGTGGTCATGGTGGGCTGAGTGTGGGGGTGGCTGAGGGTGTGATGTCAAGCCTGACTCCTCTGTCACTAGGCTGTCTGCATGGTTGGGTGGTGCTGTCTTTGGAGAACAGGAACCACTGCAAGGGAGAGATGACTCAGTTTTTAGTACATTCCATTGGAAACGTTTCTGAGACATCCAAATGCAGGTGTCAAGGAGAGATTGGACTTTAGAGAATCTTGTCATTTAGTTTTCTTTTTCTACTTGTCTTCAACTCATTTTCTTTTGGATTTTTCCTTCTCAGACTTTTGACATTTCCAAGACTTTTCCAGCTTACAAACATAAAAACCGTAAAAAAAAAAAAAAAAACCTCCTAACTCTTCCACATTGTATTTCTCTTAGCCGTTTCCCCACCTCCTACCAGGGGTGTCCAAGCCTCGGCCTGCGGGCTGCATGCGCCCCAGGGTAGCTATGAATGCGGCCCAACACAAAGTAGTAAACTTACCTAAAAGGTTAGGAGATTTTTTTGTGTGTGATTATGTGTCACACGGTATTTAATGTGCAGCCCAAGCCAACTCTTCTTCTTCTGGTGTGGCCCAGGGAACACCAGAAGTTTGGGCACGCGGGGGTGTGGTCACATACATCTAAACTTCCCAGTCTTTTCTGGTTTCGCCTCCGAGAAACGGCTTTGCCAAATGGCTCAGTTAAGATCTTATTTGACTTCCAGCCCATTCCGTGGTTGCTACTCTTTGAAACGCAGGTCGGTATGCATGATCGCTTACGTCACCTGACGAGTCAAAGGCATCTCGGGCTGAGCTCCTGGTCTTCGGCCTCCAAAGGTGAAGGGCCTTCAGTGAATGCCTCACAGTTCACTCAGTTGTACCAGCCAGAAACCTGGGCCTTATTTTTGACATTTTTAATTTCTTTTATGACACTTATCCTGTATTCAATCATTATAAACATGTCATTTCAACTTTCTAAACATGTATCTATTTCTCTTCATTTTTGTTGCCATTACCCTCATCCAGGGCTCTCAGCTTTGGCCCTATTGGCGTTAGGGGGTCAGGTAATAATACTTTTTAGTGGCAGTTGTCTCGTGTACTAGAGAATACAGAACAATGTCCTTTGCCTCTACGCACTATAGGCCAGTAGCCCCTGTGTTCCTACTTATGACAGGGAAAAATGTCCCCAGACATTGCCACACGGACCCTCGGGGGTGTGTGTGTAAAACGGCCCTCAGCTGAGAAACACTGCTTTATCTGAGACACCGTTACTACCATCCTTGAACTTGTATAGCTGATATCCTAGCCTCCTTATGTGATTCCTTCAAAAACTATCCCATATCTGTTGCTTCAGCAACTAAAAAACAGCAACCCGTAATCTGTTTATGTCATTCTGTTGCTCCCCAAACTATAGTGTCTTGCGCGGCTTTTAGAATAAAAGCCAAAGCCTAATATGACCTATACGGAATGACTTAACCTGCCTCTACCCATCCATCCGTCTTATTTTACATTCTGTTCTTATCCTCTGTCCGCCGCAGCAAGAGTGGCCTTCTTTCAGTTTGCTCTCTCCGCTTCAGGTCCTTTGCACATGCTGTTTTTCTGTCTGTGCTGTGCTGCCTTCTCCTTTCTCTGACTCCCCATTCCCAATTTGACCTTGCTAATGTGTATTTACCCTTCATATTTCAGCATGTGAGATATTACCCCCAGAGCCGCCTTTCAAAACTCCCTGTTATATGCTATTAACACCCTGTTGGTCTTCTTAAAACATTGATTTTCACACATAATTTTGTAACTGGGTGTTTGATGTCTGTGTTCACCTCTACGACGGTAGGAAACCTCTTCTCCTGATTCACCAACATGTCCCCATTGTCTGGTAGGGTGTCTACCATAGTCATCACTCAACAAATAGTGGTCGGATGAGTAAATAATTAAATATAAATGTGAGGTATGTAGATGAGATACTGAATTTCTCTAATAGGAATAGTTCATTCTTGTGACTGAATTTAGAAAACTGAAGACATTAAGATAGTTTCTCTCGTGCTCTGTCAGTAGCAAATTGCTGTCTACTTCGTGCTGTGGAGAATAAAAGTCTGTTTGAATAGGCTGTGGGCGTTTACATTTAGGTGTGCTATACAGTATTTTCTCCCTCCCCTGTGTTTGTCAGCCTCTAGGGGGAAACTCTAGCCTGGAAGTAGAGGAATATGTAAACTTGGCTCATGAAATAAAACAGTTGGTTCCGTGAACTATGAGACAGTTGTGGGGCCTGCCCACAAATATCTGCAAATTCCATGTATCGCTATTTGTACATGGCAATGAGATTACCTCCCCACCGGGAGTTAGTGGAGAAGAATTTAATGTTTAATGAAAGGTTGGACCCATAAGTAATGTTTTTCAAATCAGAAAATAAAACGGTAAGAGGAAGAGACTTAGACAACTATCTATCTTACGAGGTCAGAGGCACTGACTTGGCTTGAAATCTCCTTTCCTTACATAAGCATGTTGCAAGGATGTTTCGTAAAAAGGGCACAATATGAAATTTGAATAATTGAATGTATTGAAATGTTTCTAGTTAGTAATATAATGCTCAGCACTTACCCATCTACTAAACTATTTAGGCAAAGTCTAAAAATATTTCCCTTCTCCATGGAAGAGAAAGCCGTCAATAAAGAGAAAGCAGATGTTTAATTTTTGTAATAAACAGCAATAATCTGGGGTTGGTTAGCTTCATAACTATCCATCTTCAGGAAGCACATTTTCCAGTAAAGTTGGCAATGCTCTTGGAGCTGTTTTCGGAATTTTATGGGGTATTTTGTCATAACCCTATAATGTCTGGTTGCTACAGGCTTCTGTCTTCTCCACAACCTGCGTGTCATTGGGCCACGTGTGTCACCCGCACACATGTGCAGTGAGAGTGGAAACAGTCTTCCTCCAGTAGTTAACTAATCTTAATTTTTCTGTGTAGGATGGGCAACAGAATACTTTAATGTGAAGCCTCAGTAAATAAATGCCGACTGGAATATTCCTTCCTTTTCTCCATTGTAAAAATGTGCCAACATTAAAGAAAGTTTGCTTCTGGAATACCTGCGGTCCCACTATTCTAACAAAATGTATTTCCTGTTTACATTTAACATTCTTCTCCATATATATAGATATATAGATATATATGATTACACCTATATCTATATCTACATCTATATCTTTGTATATATAGTTGCACACCATTTTTTAATGCCTACATTCTCCTTTATCAAATTATTGTGCAATGTTTTAATTATTACTCATTTATTTAACTTAAAGCTCACCTTGAACTTATATGTTTATGTGTTTTGGACAGTTTGGAAAATTTTCATCCATTATCTCTTAAAATATTTTTCTGCATGACACTCTTTCTTTCCTTCTGGGTCTCTGATAACAGTAATGTTAGTGTTTTAAATTTTGCGCTTTGAGTCTTCAAGATTCTGTTTATTCCATTAAAAAAATTCTGTTGTTCATTTATTTATTTTTAAATATTTTGTTGTTTATGCTACTACAGTTGTCCCAGTTTCCCCCTCACCCCCTCCATGCGCCCCTCCCACTTCCACAGCCAGTCCCACACCGTCGTCCGTGTCCATGGGCTCTTCACGCATGGCCGTTGCCTCACCCCTTCACCGTCTTTCCATAAACTCATTTCTGTTACTGATTCTCTCCCCCATCTCCCCCATTCTCTACTAAGTCCACCCAGTAAGTTTTTATTTTAGTAGTTGTATGTTTTAGTTCTAAAATTTCCATTTTTTAAAAAACAGCATATCCTTAAGATTTTTGCCAACCTCAAGTGTAATGAACAAATAATACATCCAAACTTATTGAAATGAGTTTATAAAATGTATAGATTTTAATAAATATAAGCTTTAACAAGTCATTATTGGATGTAAAAGTTAATTTTATGTCCAACATAGAAAGAAGACTTTTCTTGCGATGTGATTTTTAGAAATGTAAGATTCCTGTTAGCATTGAGAAATGATCACAAGAAAAACAGGGATTTTATTTTCCACTAACCCCAGAGAGGTCTCTTTGGGCATCTTTGGCTATGAAAACAAATGAAAGAAAGAATAAAAGGTGAAAATTTGCAAAAATTTCTGGACAGTGTATAGGACATGTCTTCTAAAATGTAATAGTTATGATTTGCTAGTCTCTGGTTGTCTGTAGAGAATTTTAAAAATAATACACTTTAAACTTAGATACCACAGGGGTTTTTTTGTCAGTTAATGCATCATATTTTTGGTGAGAACATTTTTAGAAATGTGAATTTTCTTATCATTTATTTAAGGCGTATTATAATGTTCATAATGAAAAGGGGTAGGGTAGTGCTCATTTTATATGTTTACTAAAACTAAGTTAATTTTAAACAGTCGTTAAAGCCAACATTTACTGTGCAGTACTATGTGCTAGACACTTTTCTAAGGATTCCATCTTTTAAATATATTAAGTAAATCAAGGATTAAATAAGATGATTAAATATATTAATTGCATGAAGCTAAGATACTCTTGATATCCCCATTTTAAAATTCCGGATATTGGCACAGAGAACGTATGCACTTTTCCTGGGTCACCTAATTGGAGAGTTGGAGAAGTCAGGACTCAATCCAGTTATTTTGACTCGACATAGCCTCCTTTTCTTCTCTTTCTCCTACCAGTACTATTGAGGACATTGTGTATGTATGCCAGCCATAGGCAACACGTAAATGAAAAGAAGCAGTGCCTTTGTGAAAGTCCAGCTGGGAAACAGACCCGCAGACAGTGTAACAGTTAGCACAGTGAAGGTGTGTGCGTGTGTGCTGTGGAGGGAAAAACAAGGAAATGCAACATGATCTGGAGGAAGTTAGATCTGGTTTGGCAGGCCAGGTAACAAAGAGTCGTCTCTTACATGTTGGAGAGGGGTAAATTCATTCCCACCAAAGATAGATACAGGTATGGTAAGTTCAGGGAATGTGCCTGTAATTCTGCATAAAATCAGCACTATTGTGTCATTATAAACTGTACATGAGCTGTGACTATTGTATTGGTCAAGGTTCAGTTGTGAAAAACAAACCATCTGAGCTTGTTGAAATAGGAGATGTAACACAGAGAACTGGGCGCTTTCATACCAGTGGAAGGCTCTGGGCTAAACTCTCAGGAATGATTCCCCCCAAACACTTGCCAAAACAGTCACATCCTCTACCATGAGCAGCAAGCGGGGGGCATTTTCCTCAGCTTGGGGACCTGAAAGCTGCTGACTACCTTGGTGCCAGCACACACGCTTCAGGAGCAGTCCATGGACGAGAAAGCCACCATTCCACTGTGTTCTTAAAACCACACGCCCTGGCGTCCCTGCCCACGAAAGGGGTTCAGACTCTCCCACCAGCCATGAAGTGAGGGGCCAGGCACTACCACTTTTGCCACTGTTGTAGAATTCCAAACACCACTAGCACCAGGCTTGCCAGAGAAATACTGAAGCAAGAGCAGAGTGGCCGCCTCTATTTCATTCTGCTGCAGAAGTCTGAGTCCCCGCTGGGTCTAAATCACATTTGGAAACTTAGCTGCAGGGAAGCCTGGGAAATATGATTTTAGTTGCCCGGTGTTGGGCGCACTGCAAAGTGAAAAGGGTTAAGATGTTATTGAGGGAGTTTAGTACCTGCCCTTGTCAGCATCTGCAGTAGTGATGGTAGAAGGGTGAAGGGAGATACACGCCCAAATTTCTTCATTCTGAGTACTGATAGCTTCCGCGTAATCGTGGGCACATACTATGTACTGTTTTTTCCTTTCTTCCTTTTTGTTTGAGGGGGTTGATGTCTCTTTTTCTCAACCCTGGTTTAGACTTTTATCTTGGGTTTGTTTCCAGACCTTGTGTTGTCTTCACTGATGGTATTGATTATGGTGAGTATTTGTCTACTGAAAGTAAATGTGTACATTCAAAATAGCACTGAATAATGGTGAATGAGGTAGATTGTCATGCTGAGAAACATGGTTGCAATCGGAGACGTTCCCTGAAACATGCACTGTCGGTCTGAGCGTTGTCATAGTGACGAACACAGTCTGTGTGTGTGGCCATCCAGCCCAAGGGCCTCACCCACAATGACCTGCAGGTCCTCAATCATTAACTCAGGTCGTCATCGACCATTTGGCACGTGTGCTGGCTGTGCAATGTGTCACAACGTTCGGAACTCATATTTATGTGTTCTTTCATAGCTCTTTTCCAATGCGCCTTCCTCTATTTATCCTATTTAATATGCATAACCGGTTTCTCAGAAAGATGCTGAGACTCAGAGACTTTATTGTTAAGAATGCCAACCAAGCGAACAGTTTCATGGGATGCTCTGTGTTGTGAAGTTAATTTAGCGTGACCAATGCCGTTCGTATCTCAAAACTGAACCACTTTGTATTTACTTGTGATTTCTGATGTATATCATTTCTTGGTTTTGTTAGAAATTAGAAAATTCTGATTGCAGATCTCATTACTTTCCTGTGAACATTATGAAAAATGTCATATTTTATCCATTGATGGTTATTATCTTTAAATGCTGAGCAGCATCCTTGGAAATATTTTTATAAAAGGGATACTTTATAATCCACTTTTCTCAAAATACATTGAAGAATGTATTTTTCTTACTCGACAATAAGAGTCTGTTTTATAAACTGCACATGAAACACTCTGTCGTTTTAGACTGACACTCATACATTTAATGCTGGCCGAGCTGCCACTGTGCACACTGATTGCTATAGGTGGTGATGATTTTATATTCTATTTACGACATCTATGTTCTTTTGTCTTTTTGCAAAGCTCTTAGTATTGTGATTTACTTATTATGCTAAAAAAGACAAAACATGGATGAGTGTTTTTAAGGAAATATTTAAAAACTGAATTTATCTGCACACCAACTGCCCTGTTTCTGATCCTTTCTAACTGATTTTTCTACTATTAGCAGTTTTTTAAACCTAAAAGTTGATATAATTCTAGTTAGGCAATGTCTGACCCTTTCTTACCTTGATATAAAGCACCAAAAAAAGTCAAATAAAAATGTTATCTATCTATCTATCTATCTATCTATCTATCTTCTTTCCATTCGTCCATCCATCCACCCATCCATCCATCCATCCACCCATTCATCCGTCCATACATCCATCCATCTGTTGGTCCGTCTATCCATCCTATCTATCATCTATCTATCTATCTATCTATCTATCTATCTATCTATCTATCTATCATCTATTCATCCCATTTATCTATCAACCCAATTTTTCTGTTTACTTTTGCGGTGGTTTGCAATGTCCTAGATGTTATAAAAGGGGAAATGGCTATGAAATCGACTCTAGAAATCTGTTTAAATGGAAGCCAGGAAAAACAAAACAAGGAAACCAAGCACCTTTTACTGTGTAAAGAAAAGTGCATCCGTCACCTCTGTTAACAACTGTGAGGATAATTAAAACAAGATCCATGGAAATAATGAGGCTGAGTCTACACACTTTTTCTCACTTGGTCAATACAGTTAATAATCAGGGTCCATCTGGTGTCCTGAAGAAGTTAATTTGCTCTCTTACTTGCGAGTGAACAGCCAGCAAGTAGTGATATGATGGAAAAGTTAACTTTTTCTGGCCTGTTCTCACTTGTGAATTGAAATCTGAGATGTGGTCCACGGGGGCCAATTCTGATGATTTATGTAATGAGCTGCTTAGAGGTCTGCCTAACCTCCCTGTGTTTCTACCAACCTGGAGTCTTACAGCCCAATCCCAGAGTTTGTGATTAGTTTAGCTCCCAATGAGGAAGGGTTGAAACAGCCTAGAGCCTTAGCTCAGTGTTATAATACTAGCAAACACATATGGTGTACCATGTGGCAGACATGGTGCTAAACACTAGTACATGTATATGTACTAAATCCTCAACGCTGAATCCATGAAGTTGGCACCATGCTCTGCCTTTTATAGATGTGTAAATGGAAGTACAAGTAGTCTAAGGAACTTTCCCACAGCCCCACAAGTCACAGAGCCAGGATTCAAGTCTAGGTGGGTGGGTGGGTGCAAGCCAGCTCTTAGCTAACAGCTGCAGTCACGCCTCTTCTGTATTAAAATGCTACCTTGTTCCCGCCCTTAACCTTTGGCCCGGTTATAGGAGTCATGCTCTTTTCTAGTTATTGACACCAGCATTGCTAATAATTTGCTACCATTTATTATTAAAAAGAAACTTGGATACTGAAAGAAACTTTATGATTTAAATACAAAGCTGGGTCGATCCTATAACAATGAGTTGGAGGGGCCAAGGTGAGTAGTAGTTTCTCACTCTACACAGATGAGAAACTGTGACTCAGATACTGTGCTGTGTTCAATGTCATGTGAACAGAAACCTGCAAGGCCAAGGCTTGAACCCAGGGCTTCTCATTTCAGTGCAAGGTCACCAGCCACTCGATGTCTCCTCCCCACAGCGTGGCTTTCTCAGCGCAGGTTTTCTTGTGAGAACCTGCTTCTCCCCTCAGTCAACTGATGCAGGGACTTCTCGCTCTCAGCCCGTGGCAGGCCTGTCCAGATGCACCAACTCACAACACAGGGAACATTCGGGCAGAGTTGTGCCCAGACAGCAGCAGGGAGGCGTTTTGTTTCACCTCCTGCTGTTTGTTCTTGCAACCTTGGCCAGCCCATCCGCTGCCGGCTTATTCTGGGCTTGTGTTAGCCTTCCCACGATTTGTGAGAGGTTTGATAGATTAGTTGTAATTAGTGTTATTGTTACTTAGAAAAGGTCCCCAACCTTCCTTTGTTGCAAAACCATTGCATACCTGGAAGGAGAGGCCTGTGATAGCATTCACAGCCTGCCAGGTCATTACTGGATGTTGCAATTCATTGGCCTTTTCCTGATAAGGACTTTCTGTCTTATGAGTTTGTCCCTAATAAATCAGATTCACTTTGTTGTCCTTAAAAATCCAACTTTTAGCAATTAACATTTATTTCAGAGCAAGACATAACAATGATGAACATTATCAGATTTTAAAAAAATGATCAGCTCTCTACAACATGACAGTTAACTTGTAGTTGATAAAATTTCCTACATGTCGGTAAAATCATCAAATTGCTTATGCTGACTGAACAACTTGATGGCAATGCAAGAAAGGACAAATGGCTATTGAATGTTGCAGAAAACAAAGAAGTCAAACAGAGAAGGAGCCCAAAGCATGGTTGGTCCATGCAGAGAAGCCCAACAGGGACTCCAACAGGCAGTTTGGCTCTGAAGACCTTAGCGTGCTGTCTTAAGTACATGACATACATTGACCTTTGGTGATCAACTTTGTGACTCATTTCTTTTCACAGCGGATTTAACTTAGTTTAGTACCTCTCTGCAGAATTCTGGTCAGACCACACATAACCAGTTGGGAAAATTTGTCAACAGTTCAGAAAGGACCACAAACAGGCAGCCCTGAGAAAAGAGAAAACTGAACAACAAATAACAATAATTTCTAGTGCTTACAAAGATGTGAGTTGATGATCACGAATGCAGAGCTGACGGCATCCTATTGGCCCTTAATTCTCCTGTCTTCACATTGCTTCAGAGCGCCTGTCCTGCCATCTCGAATGACTGGTTATGTGTGACTCTTTGCTCCCGTGACATACGCTGGGACTGATGATAAAACACCATGCCTTTCACCCGCTTTCTCCTACTCAGTCAGAGGACACTTGAAAACATACTTATGGTGTACGTTTATGACCACTGGGTGTGGAGGTCAGTCACAGCCAGACATCAGCTTCGCCCCAGCTCTGGTTATTCTTCGCACATGTGTTTCCATCTTGCACAACCAGAGTAAGGTTTTTTGTTTTTTGTTTTTATATGACGTGTTTCATTGTGAAACATGTTATTTCCGTCTGTCAGTTGCAAATCCAGCTTTTTGACTTTGTCTTCCTTAAGCTGCTTTTCTACTTACTTGTACAGCTCTTCTTACCAAATCCTTTCTATTTTCTTCTGTTTTCTAATAGTTCTTTCTATTTTCTTTTAGCCTTTCTCTGTGTCCTATATCTGACTTAAAATTCAACGAATGTTACAAAATAAATTTGTGATACCCTTAAATATATTTAATTTTCTGGAAGTTCATTCCATAGTCAAATCTTTATTAACATATGATTATCTCAGATAAACTTCTCGTTTTTAATTGTCCTAACTGACAACAAATTTCTCTTCACTCAAAATCCTGTAGGAATATTGTTCTCTTTTCAGGTTACTGACTTTTTTTTGTGGCTGAGATGATATTCGAGACTATACTAACCTTTTAGTAGAAAACTAATGATTTTTATTATGCAA
>PVJI01018295.1:0-33708 GCA_004026765.1 Micronycteris hirsuta | reverse complement strand
AGCCAGAGTGCATAGGCTGTGCCCACCTAGGCTGGCTTCCTCGTTCCATGTGGCATGGTCGCCAGTGAGTGTCCCAGCGCTCGAGGCTTCGGCCAGGCCCCACGTACTAATGGACCCCTAGGTATGTGGGGGTAGCGGAGTTGCTCTCCCCACTCCACACCTTACCCTGGGCTGTTTAGCAGCCTACATGCGGCCTTAGAAATTAGGAAAAGGTACCTGTTTCCTCTGTGAGGACCCCACCCTGCTGCAGCCACACCATCACAGTTGGTGAGAGGGGTCAGGGGACTGAACTCAGCTCCATCAATCCCCTCCCTCGTCCTGGTGCGTCTGCACAGTGCACTCACCACACACCCAGGGGCCACAGCCCTGCTCCTATTGTGGGTCTCTCTTATCTGAAAATCCTGTGTGGAAATGCCCCTGTGTCTGGGCCTGGGCCAGCTCTGGTCCGTCCCACAACACATACTGGACGGGTGAATCAGAGTCCTAATGGGTTTCTTGGTGCCGGGCAGAAAAAGGATATTTAAGCAAGTGTTTTTCTGGCAGTTGTTCCCCCAACTTGACCTGAGCCTCAGAAGACGATGGGTTCTTGAGCCAATGGTGTCCTTGAACTTGGTGGATTGCTTTCCCTTTCTCGACTGAAGGGACGCTGACCTGAGTCCAAATTCTAGCCTCCTGGGCATTCAGCTCCACCCTCCCTTCTAGCACAGGGTCTGTTCTTGGTGGATTTTTCCTATGTTCTCTCTCTCTCTCACCCCAAGAATAGGTGCCAACCGCCCCATCTGGAAATAAGAGAAGGGCCTCACCGATTCTCCTGGGTTGACTCAGAGCTGGGGACAAGCAGTTACCAATTGTCTGAGAATTCCTGGCACACATTTTTCTCTAGACCAGAACAGCCTTGGAGGGTTGTGGCTATAATCCCACTGAGTGGTTGAAAGAAGCCTGTCCACCTCCAGTTACCCGCCCCCTCCCCCACTCCCCCACCCCCACCCCAGCTCTACAGAAGCTCAGCCACAATCAGTGATGTTGGGTGCTGCCCAGCCTTCTCCTGGGTCCTCCCTCACACCCTAGGAAGGTACAAAGAATGGGAGAACTCCAGTTCGCCCACTCCTGGCCATCAGCCCGATGATTACAGAACAGTAATTTGTGAGTGCTACACATAAGAAGCAGGCAGTGATCACAGACGTACGATCTCAATGGTTACAGTGCCAAAAACCCATCAAGCCTCTGACATCCTTAGCAGTGTCGTGCAAGGTCATTACCATGAATCTAGACAGGACTGTCCAAAGTTGGTCGTTGTATCTCATTTCCCATAACCAGGACTCCCCCACCCCGAGCTTTTCTTGCTCAGAAAAAGAAAAAGTCTCTAAAAGGAGACTTTTAGTCTCCTATAGGAACTGAAGGATCATTTTAGTTCCTACAAGTGCTTGTTCCGGCCTCCGAGGTAGTGATGTGAGAGGCTGTGTGGATTCTGGAGACATCCTTAGGTTTGGGCCTCCGCAAAGCTTACATTCAAGCAACGTTTATCTGTAGTTAGGGTGTGCTCGTCATGGGACAAAAGGCTACAAGACTGCTTTGGGGTTCAGAGAAGCCTACAGGAAGCGAAAAGGCTCCTTGGCTTTTCCAAAAGGGCCACCAAGGGGCTTTGCTGTGGGCATCTGGTTGGTTGCATACTGGGGGCTGGGGGATCTTGTTAATTCAAAGCACAGAAACTGGAAGCAATACATCTTGAATTAACAAAGTATGGCTTATCTGATATTTTTATTAAATAGTAATGGGGTATCTACTTGCTCCAAAAGATACAGACTTCTAAATAAACTAGTATCAGATGAAGCAAGTCTTGGCGTGGGTGTCCAATGGTCTCCTGGTGTTACCTCTCCTGCCTGCCCCGGTGTGGTGCCGGTTCCCAGCTGGGGGTGTCCTGTGGGTGTGTCTCTGCCACGTACTAACCCTGGTCTTTTCCCTCTGCCAGTACACCTCTAAGTTACTGTCTTGCAAGGTGACTTCCGAGGTACTGTTCAACTTGTTTGTCTCGGTCTTCCTGCATGCCTGGCCCAGGTGCATGCTGTCGTGGTTTTGCCATTTCCTGGTGGGGTGAATGAGAAGGACAAGAAAGCAGTTTGTCTCCATGTCTTTTTCTTCCTGCCTCAAAATGTTGGTGCACAGGCAACCATGATGCGCCCTGCTGTGCTTTGCTGTGCCGTGTGGTGGGATTACAGGGGACCTGGCCCTGCACATGAATCTGGAAGATGTTTGCACCAGAGGATGTTTACAACCGATGGATTTTTTGTTTAGTTTCTTCAGGCACTGATATTCCCTAGTCTGGTTAGCAAACAATGCACCTCAGGAGGACCGAGTTTACCTTAATGCGAATCCAGAGAGCTCCATGCGGTAGCTTTAGGATATGTTGGTCCAAAAGCAAACCATGACAGCTGCCCTTTCACCCAGTTGTTCAATCTGTATTTTTGTTTTGGAAGCTTCTTAAAGCACTGAATTTTCCCCAAAGTCTCCTTTTCCCCTACAACTTCCTTTTACACAGATTTGTGTAAAAAAAACCACCACCTTGTGCTGTGAGAAAGCACGTTTTCATTTTCCCCATTTTTTCATGTTTTCTCTTTATGGCTCTGAGAAAGCACAGTGTTTTTCATATTTTTATTTCTAGAGCATTGTATCATTTCTAGTTTAAAAACATTACTTCAAATATACAGAGTCGTAGAGAGAATCGTTCAGGTATTTGCTCAGTTAACAGCTTCTTGAGCACCTACTGTGCGTCGGGCACTTTTCTAGTTTCTGAGAACAGATCAGTCAACAAAGTCCCTGACATCATGCAGCAGGCATTCAGATGGTGCCAAACACCAGGGCATGATAAAATAATGAAGGCCAACTATCCAGCTCTGTCCATTCTCATCATTTCATAATATTTGCTTCATATTTTATAAAAAAAATGAATATTGCAACTAGAACTCAAGCCCTCCTATTACTTCTCCCAGTTCCCATTTCACTCTCTCCTGAGAGGTAACTGTTCCTGAGTTTGGGGTTCATCGGTTCCATGCATGTTTTTATACTTATCCTACGTATATGCGAACGATATGCTCCACGTTGCATGTTTTAGAACTTTCCGTAAATGGTGTTGCATTGTAGTATCCTCTGCTCCTTACTTTCTTTTGTCTGCATTGCTTTTAGATGTGTCCATATTGATAGTTGGGACTCTAGGTCACTCACTATAACTGCTGTATAGTATTCCATCGAAGGCACGTCTCACTGTTTATTTATTCTCCTGGTGATGGAGATACAGGTTCTTTTTCTGAAAAATAACCTATTGCCACTACAAACAATGCTTTGCTAAATGTTACTATACATATCTCTTTCTGCTCCTATGGCAGGATTTCTCTCTACACCTAGAAATGGAAGTGCTGGTTTTAGGGCTTAGATATCCTTACATTCACTACATATTGTAAAATTATTCTTCAAATTGGGGTGCTAACGTATAGCACAATAAAAATATTTTAAAGATTTTATTTATTTTTAGAGAGAGGGGAAGAGAGGGTGAGAGAGGGAGAGAAACACAGATGTGAGAGAGAAACATCAATTGGTTGCCTCTCCTATGCACCTTGACTGAGGACCAAACCTATAACCCAGGCATGTGCCCTGACCCAGAATTGGACCTGTGACCTTTCGCTTTGTGGGATGACACCCAACCAACTGATTCACACTGGTCAGGACTAACACAATGTATGTTTAAAATCTCCCTATTTAGCCAAGATTACACTTACCTATATATATGTAAGTTGATGGTTATCTGTAATTTTCTTTCATAAGATATAAAATGAATATTGAGAATATCATTAAATGTACTTTTCTCAATGTCTAATTGTAGTTTTTAGAAACTTAGATGTATGTTTTAACTTTTAGGTACACCTTTCCGTGTATATGAGCAAAGTGAACAGATGACCGTTTTACACAGTATAGAGATCCTTACAAAAATGCCTTTTATTTAAGACTACTTCATAGTTTATAAAGCCCCTTCCCATGATGGTAGAAATCATCGTTGTTTGAGAACTTACTGCGCACTGGGAACTTTGGCTGAATGCCTCCCATACACTGACTCATTTATTCCTCAACCCAACTTTGTACTGCAGGGGGAGTTTTTTGTTCCCATTGTACATATAAAGGAACTGAGGCACAGGGGTAAACTTTCTCAAGATGACATAGTCACTAGGATTTAAACTGAGAGCTGCCTGGACTTCAGAGTCGGCACTGCCTTGGGAGAAAGCCTGTGAAGTCGGGCGGCGGTACTCCGCCCACTTCACAGATAAAGAAAGTGGAGGCATGAGATACCGTGAACAGCAGCAGCACGTTCCAGAGCCAGAAATAAAGCTCAGGACTTCCCAGTGCGGTCCAGCCCTGCTTCTCTGTGCCCTGCTACCATGCACAGACCACAAGAAGCCTCCGTTTATAACCACAGCAGGTTGAAAAGCATGCTTTTTCCTACTGACATCTTACTCTTAGATACTGAGGAAGTGGCCACGATATGCCTACACACAAAACGCTGTATGACCTGGCTTCTGTGCCTGACAGTGAGCGTGTTATTCAGGCGACATGATTGTGTCCTACATGTCAGGTCCAGCTGGCCCTGCTGTGAAGTCTACTCATTTGCCAGATGGGCAGAGAGATGGTCGAGATGGACCCCCAGCACCTGCTCGTGCCTGGGCTCCCAGCACTGCCTGTCACCTGCACCTCCTTGCTTCTCTGGAGCTGCCAGCATCCCTGTCCGTTGCCAAAATGATTGTTCTTACAATAAGCAAAGCTTTCATTGCTATTTGGACAATCAGCCAGGGTTGGCTCTGCTGGACTTTCTTTAAAACCAGGAACTTCACATTCTAGGCTAATGCCATCATAATTTAACTGTCTGTCTGGCATGCATGGGTTTGCTTTTGGTGGCGTGGCATGAAATTGAGCCTTTTCTCCTATGTTGGCAATGTTCAATGTTATTCATCTGGACGTCATCTTGATCAAACCAAAGCTGGAACAGATTGGCCGAAGTTTCCCTCAGGAGCCCATGGACTGTTCTCATGAGCCAGAGGGAGGGGACCCTGCCCGGCCGGGGGTGGGCTGACTCGTCCTTGATGATGTCATTTTCATTGGCTGAAAAGCTATTTTTCCCCTACTTAATACCTCTTCGAAGTTTAGTTATATCAAAACACACTGTCATGATATACATAAGACCATACCTTATAAAGATTCACAAAGCCTAATGGATCGAATCCACACTAGTCCAATTGTTTGGAATGTTTGGAATTATTCTCTGGTTTACAAAGTGACGAAGGCAACCTCTAGCGGTGCTGTCACTACTAGTTCCATGAGAATATTTAAATGAAAATTAGTTAAAATTAAATATTTAGTTTCTCAGCCACGCCGGCCCTATTTGAAGTGCTCAGTAGCCGCATGTGGCTCGTGGCTACTCTATTGGGTGGGGCAGAGACAGAGCATTCCCATCAGAGAGCACCAGTTTACAGCAGGTGGGGGCATGCTTTGTTTCCTAAAAACTCCGCGCGGTCAGATCTAGTTTAAAGAAACTTGCAGAACCCTTCAGGAAAATTAAATCTATATTGATGACTCTCAGTCAAATAGCAAGTGAACTTCGGCTATGAGATGAGTGTATATGCAAAGCTCCCACCTCCCTTTATTTCTTCCTCCCTCCCAGGGTGCCACACACTTTATTACTTTTCCCTTTCGTTACGTGTTGTTGAGAGAGGGAGAGGAGGAAAGGGGCAGAGGAGTTTGCTTGTATGCATCGTTAACATCCATGAGCTCGGTGTAATTGTTTCCCCTCTCTTTTCAGGTCCTGGAGGCCACACGGGTTAATCGAAGAAAGAGCGCACTGGCCTTGCGCTGGGAGGCGGGGATCTATGCCAACCAGGAGGAAGAGGACAATGAATAATAAACTTCCTTCCACCCAGGAAGCATTATTGGTGCTTGGGTCGCCAAGAAACCAAGCAGTCCACACACATCACAGCATTTTAATGGAGTATTTATTGAAGTGCAAACAAACTCAACCATCCTTCTGTAGACCAGAAGCTGCAGTGTACAATGATGAACCATCAAGTGAAAAAGAAGTCCACCCATCAAACTCTTAACACCCAGGAGTCAACAGGGGAAGGATTTTTTTGTGACTCAAAAGAATTACCTGGGTTTGGACCAACCCACAACGGATCCAACAGGACAAAGAAGTTACAAGCAAATCAGCATGGTGGCTACCAGCAGAACTGAGCCCAGCCTCGCTGGGTGGGGAGGAAACAGCGGTGATGGGGCCGTTGAGAAAGCAGTGGGGCCCACGCTGGTGCCGTCTGCACAACACCGGACGCGCTCCGCACCGGCCTCCCGCCCGTCCCTCGGCATCGGGGGTGTTGCGTGAGCTCCATGTACTCCAGCAACCATAAAATGAAGGATGTTTCTCTCTCCACTTGCCAAGAAGAGGCAATTAGGATTCCATTTCTCTTACCTTTCATTGTTTTTAATTGGGAACAACTAATGATCGCAATACTTAAAATCCGTATGTTTAAGACAATGTTTCTTCCTGTTGCAAACACAATCTGTTCTACAGTAGGAGGTTGAGAAAGGGGAAGAAAGCCAAACAAATGGACTGTTTTAGCTTTAGCATCTTGTCTGCTTATAGTATCGACTGAGCTGCAAGTTATGAGAATACAGTTTCACAATTATGTTTCTTCACATGAAAACTATATTTAGTGGACAAGTATTTTTGTGATGGGGTGGGAGAATATATCCATGTAGAAATGTGCACATTGAACAGCCTGGTTCAAGAGGGCAGGGGTATTTTTAGAGTGGCAATAATTGTAAAAGGGGTGAGCCCTGCCTTAGAGAGGCAGATGACAAGAAATAAAAAGGGGTTTATATTTTATATTATAAAGTGGACCTTAGGGGTGATCGGAAGAGTGAGATGATTTGGGATCAATCAGAAATGAAACATGAAAGAAAGGTGATGAAGGTAGAGAGAGAAGGGAGGGAGAAAGAGTGAGGGGAAATAAGTGGGAGATATTTTTGTGGGGCAACCCATGTTTTTCAGGATAATACAGAGAAATATAGGATAGAAATTGAAGTGCAGGCTTAGAATCAGCTACAAGTCCTAAAGATGGTGTGCGTGTGTGTGTGCAGGCTTGTGCACACACATGCATATACCTTTGTGTGTGCGTATCAGGTGTGTGTGCCTATGAGCAAGCGCGTGTGGTTGGGATCGAAATTCCAGGGTGGTTGTGGGGCAAGAGTGTAGTTATTGCCTCCAAAGCTGGTAGCCAGCGTCAGGAGTGGGTGAGAATTTCTTTTTTATGAAAAGGGATAGAGAAGCACCCCACTGATGCAGTATCTGTCATATTAAATTGACCCGACATGGCATTTGCGCGAGTCACAATTGCAGAGTTTTGAGCAGTTTTGTAATTTGACACTTAGGAAAGTATCATATTTATTCTCATGCTTTGTAGTCATGCTTAGTACACTACAGAGGATCCTGCTTCGCTCTCTGTCACTTTAAGCAATATGATGAGGGCGTTCGATGATCGGGTGCCCTACATTTCTGGATGAGAAAATGTTCCATTCTGGCCATGAGAAAAAAAAAAAAACCAACCTACCAGCATTCTTTTTATTTTCCCTTTTTGTTTTAAAACTGTGGTTTTTAAAGATAAGCAATAATTAAGTCAGACCTCACGAAAATGAATTTTCGTTTTTATATTGTTATAGCATACGCTCTCATATGTTATTCTGACAAGTAGCAATCCCACAGAATTTGTATGTAGATGTTACACACGTTATCTTTGTTTCTTTTTTTAGACTAGTGTTGACTTAGGGGAAAGTTTATTCACGGACAAGTAGTGGGCACAAAGTCAAAACGGAACTGTCCGATACCTTACAAGGATCCTTTAAAACTGCTAAGGGAACCTGCAAATTGAAGCCAAATTCTACCAGTGGGCAGTTGGTGCCATCTTTATATGGTTCACGCTCCTGAATATTCCGGATGAATATTCAACAACGCGTGCCAGCCGTTGGGAACACCAAAGAAATACTGTCCCTGCTGCAAGGAGTTCATTTTCCAGTGGGGGGGCCGGCATGGAGACGGACATTCTCAGGAAAGTGAGATCTGGGTTTGATTAGATGTCCTGGCAGGTAAAATGGGACAACCAGGAAGGATGCTTTGCCTGAGGATCTCCAGGGCCCCCAAGGCAGGCACATGGGTGAGAACAGGCGGGGCAGCGGCTGCCAGCGGCCCAGGTTCCCGCAGCAGCAGAATAACAGTCCTTCTGTGGGCGGCACAGGAAACCTGCTGCTGTCTCCTGGACTGACTCTGGGTCCGGTTAAGACCATAGGCGTGATCTCCAAAGACCATAGATGTGAGCTCAACAAACTCCCCCATCTTTCATGAGCGGGATCAGTCCTCAGGACTTACCTAAAGTTTCTTGTTCTGTTTGCAGCCGAAAGGGAGGGATGCTTAGGAGGCCACACAACCATGAGATCACTTTAGAGGCAGAAAAATTGGCCTTTGACTCCAGCTGGCTGAACCAGAGGCACTTGCTGTGTCTACGCTCCATGTGTAGACAGGGCAACAAATGCAGAGTTTCCAAGACCGCCCCGCAGTCCCGTAGCTGTTTAACGGTGGCCCCTTCCTCTCTGACATTTGCTCATTCTCTTACACTGCCTCCTGCGTCACCGTGGCCCGTTTCCTTCCTCTGCTCACTTACCCTGTCAACATGTAACTTATAGTTCCCTTGGAAGAGCCAGGTTTTCTCTGCGCTCCTGAGTTTTTTACTCCTTCAAGAAACATTGGGCCCCCGCTTTTGTACATAGCATTGTGCTAGGCTCTGGGATCCCAAACGAACCCCTATTTAAACTTTCTGAAGATGTAACCGAGCCTTGTAGGAAACTTGGCCTCCCCTGGGCGTCCCTGTCCCCAAATAGTACACGAGCTTGTTACTCTCAACTAGGACAAACGTTTAGATTCTGTAGATGTTAAAGGCTTTCCGGAAAGTATTCCATTCCTCAGTATTCAATAGACGTTCCCTTCCCCCCACAGCTGATTAACTGCTGACATGCCTTGGCTCTCTCATCCAGAAGTTACGGAAACAGGGTCTGTCGGTGGCAGCAGGCCAGGCTGTGTTCCGCTCACACGACGCGACGCCGTTTCCGCGCCGCCTCACACCCGTGCATGCTGCCCGCCCTAGACAACGACATAGAAGCAGTATACTGACCAGTGTCCACATGTATGCACAACACGCACACGTATGTAAAGCGTAACGAGGAGCACTACATCGGTGTTGACTCTTGTCTCTGGAGACAAATAATTAAACAGGTTTTGTTTTTTTTCCAACTAAAAATGAATGTAATTAAACTATGTATTGAAAAAAAAATAGCCTAAGTGTGTAGAGATGGTGAATATATCCAATTTTAGCGACAACCAATTTCCTGAATTTTAAGCATTCAGTGAGTGAGCTGCCAATTTTGATTTTTTGTGTTGCTCTTTACCCAGATGACTTTTTTGTTTGTTTTTGGAGGAGGAGGAGGAGGGGCAAAAGCAGCAATACTGTGTTTGAATATTATACTCTGTATCTGGCTCTCCTGTGTATGTTAACCACTTAAATGTCATTATTCTGCTTTGGTTTTATAGTGATTGTGAGGCATTCAATGCAAGTATACAATTATTTTCTCATTAAAACCCAGCGTGTGTGGTGTTTTTATAAATGATGGCTACTTGTTGGACGGCGGGAGGGAGGTCAGAGACTGACTCGCCGGTGGCGGCCAGCGCCCTTGGCCTGTACTTCCATACAGCAGAATCTGCTTCTTGCATGTTTGAAAACAAGAAAGCAACTTCGCTGGCAGGGCACCGCACTTACAGATTGCTCCCAAAGCCCCCGTTGCAATTTGGACTCCAGCTGCCCTGGATAGAAGCCAGAAACTGCAACAGAACACACCGAAATGGTACGGGGCCTCTGGATGAGGTAGACGTCGTCAAGGTCGAAGAGATGATAGGACAAATGGTAAAACTCAAGCTTTGCATGTGGCTCTTAGGCTCCCGTTTTTATTATTAGCTTCCCAGCACCTGTAGTTGGTTTTCCTCTGAAGAACAGAATGTCAGACTACAGGTTAGTTGGGAAGCCCCTTCCCCACCTTGTCCTGCCGCCTCTTTTAGTCTCCAGCTGCTTTGTCCCACCCCAACCCCTGTGCTTGTCCCACCCCAACCCCTTGTGCTTATCCCCTGCCTGCCTGTGTCCTGCTTTTCCTTACCCACCCCCATTCCCATCCTGCGCCTCTTCCTAGGGCTCCTTTACAACTACCTCTTTATTATTATTATTATTATTATTGTTATTATTACTTTAGAGAGAGAGAAGCATCAATTGGTTGCCTCTCACAAGCACCCCAACTGGGGACCAAACCCGCAACCCAGGCACGTGCCCTGACCAAGAATCGAACTGGCAACCTTTCGGTTCATAGGACGACACTCCAACCAAGTGAGCCACACCAGCCAGGGCCCAGCTCCCCCTTAATTCTCATTTATATGACATCTTTTTGCAACCATATCTTCCTCTTCTGAGCCTCTGGGGGCTTCCCTGTAACACCTGTCATGGGTGGTGTCTTCCAACCTCTATGTGGGTATTGGGGGTTGGTGCTACAGCCCCTTTGAAAATTCAATCAAACCAACGATAATGTGCAACATGTATGAAGCACTGAGAATGAGATAGTTACTTGCATGGTCTCCATGTGTTATCTATTTCTTACAACAACTCCATGGCATGTGCTATTTTGATGTCCACTTTACATGTCAGGAGACATGCCGCATAGCTCATAAATGACAGCACTTGAATTTGAACCTGGACAGCATTGCTCTTACCCACATTTCCCACAGAGACACACTGCCAACCTCACATACAAGGTCCAGCGGGTGTGATGTGTGTGAGGTCTCGGCAACCCTCCCTCGTCTCTCACCAGACTCTCCAGGAAGAGCGATCCAGTGGGTCAAGGTCAAGGCTGTGATGTGGGTCTTGGGTGGGGGCCTGTGGGGTTTTGGTGGGGGCCGCAAAGTTTCTTCATTTGAATGAATTCCTTCTGAGCTCCTCTTGGGGGTCAGCCCCCCCCAGGAGATGGTGAGAGAGGTCGACCCAGGCATCCCAGTTGCCAAAGGGAACCAGAAATGACTGCAAATGGGGTCATGAAAATGTGCTAACATTGAGTTGTGAAGATTGCACAACTCTACTAGAAATCACCGCGTTGAGCACTTGCAATGGGTACATTTTGTAGTATGTGAATTTACCACGATGAAGCTGCAGCAGAAAGAAAACAAAGCAAGCAGAGTAAGAGTCGGTGGAAGGAGGTGGACGAGCCCACACCGCCTCAGGTTGAAAGGAATGAGTCGAGTCCTCATGCCGACATGCGGCCGCCAGCCAGCGAGGAAGAAATCTTGCTGTCCCGGGGCGCCCCCCACCCCAGAACCAGGACAAGTAGAGTTTGATCAGCTGTGGGTTCACATGTCCTGGTCTTCGTCCTAGCCATACTAACATCTGGGGCGTTAGGCAGAGCCAGGCGAGTCCAAGGCACACAGGACAGATTTGGCAGGCAGAGCTGCGGGGCACTTGGGCTGAGAAAAGCCAGAGGGTGGGATGTGGTGTCTGGGATGGTCAGAGTAGAAGGTATTTTGGAGGGACTCTGAGGAAGCTCTTTCTGAAAAACCACCCTGTGAAGCATTAACTTCTGAGGGACCCAGGGTAGGTATGCCGGTTTTTTGATCTCTGATGTGGAGCATCAATGGGGAGGGAGAGGGAGCCCGTGGCCACTACCCCAGGTTCATCTGCTTGTTTTTTTTGTTTTTTACGGTGGCAAAGAAACAATCTTGGGGGGCACATGAGGCCATGAGGTTTCTTTGGAGCCTTGCTCATGTGAATTATGGGGTTCCTGGGCTCAAGAGGGTGGTGACTTTACCCGTCCCTACACAGAATTAGAGTTGGGCTGCCAGGGACACAGGGCACATGGGGAATTGGAAAGGAGTATTCAAACGTTTTACATGTACGAGATGACGCGAAGGCCAAGAACGGGGGCTGGGAGTAACTGCAGGTGCCACACTGGCCCCTTCTGAAGGTGGCCCAAGCATTCGGATGCTGTCTCTCAGAGAAAGAACAAGGAATGCGTAATAGCTTTTACAAAACAATTTCCGCAAGAGAAAGCAATCTCAGTGTCCGTGAACCTTCCTGGGAGAATTATCCCGACGCTTTGTTCTAAGTTCACAGGTGACAGGCTCTGAACAACTGGGAATGGATCCGCTGGTACCCCAGGGAAGTACAACCGCAAATCTCTCTTCTCCCTTCTTGGTTTTTCTCTGCCCTGACATTTAGACAGCATTCTGTCTCTGCCGTGATTAGCTGGTCACAGCCATGTGGCTGTGGAAAGCACTTTTCTCAAACGTGAGTGGACATTCGCATCACCTGGAGGGCTTGCTAAGCACAGATCTGGGCCCCAGGCCCAGAGTCTCAGATTCAGTAGGTCTGGGTGCAACTCAGACTCTTTCTAGCCTGGAGATGCTGCTGCTGCTGGTGTTTGGTGGTCCAGCGACCTCACTCCGAGAATCGCTGGTCCGAAGAGTAAGTAGTATGTAGGGCCTGGGCATACCACTTCTGTTTGAGGACTAGGGGGTCCTGCATGCTTTGTGAGCTGCAGATACAGACGCCTGGAGTTCTGGGCTGATATGACTATTTCTCGCGGGTTTTTATGTGTTTGCCCAGCATAGCAACTCACCACTTTGTGGGTCTCGGAGAAGCAGACCTGAGACGCCACCCAGACTCTCCAGGGAAGCCCCTCTGGTGGTTCTGAGAAGATTACGAAGAAAATGTAGAGAGGATAATGTCTGTGTGTGTTAAGACTTTAATTGCAGGGAAAGATCAAGAGATTAGCTTGACTCTCGCAAGAATTTTTTGTTGTGTAGGGTGATAGCAAATCAGGACTCAATAATTTGAATTTGTTTGAATAATAAGGTTGCATGCGTTGAGACAGATGCAGAATAAGAGGTATTGGGCTGGCCAAAAAGTCCGTTATGTTTTTTTCCGTATGATGGCTCTAGTAGTTTCCTTTAACTTCATTCAAAACAGTGTTGTTAGATTGTATTGTGACAGCTGTCTTATCGGCGTGCATTAAAAAAAAAAACTTGTCAAAATTGGTGAATTTTTGTGCAGCCATTTTTAATATTGAAGTTGGAAGAAGATACACCACATTTTTGGCCTATTATGCCTTACTACTTCAAGAAAGGTAAAAACACAACTGAAATGCAGAAAAAGATGTGTGCAGTGTATGGAGAAGGTGCCGTGACTGATTGAACGAGTCAAAAATGGTTTGTGAAGATTCTTGGTACTGTTGACATTTTGGCCAAATAATTCTTTGCTGTGGGGCTGGCTTATGCACTGGTACAGTAGCCCCCCCCCCCGGCCTCTACCCACTGGAAGCTGATAACGAGAGATAGCTGACATACTCAAAATATCCAAATCGATAAAGGTTTTGGTGAACATGAAAAATGTGTCTTTTGTGGAAAAAACTATACGGACATTTTGGCCAACTCAATAATTCTCATTTGGCTCGGAGCAGCATTTCTCGATTCTGACTCCATCTGGATCACCTGGAGCGCTTCAGTGTTTGGCTCTGATTGGTCTGGGTGGGAACCCCGGCATTGACACGCAGTAAAAGCACCCCGGGAGCACTGAGCGTCGCTGTCTAGTGCTGCGGTTTGAAACCCATCACACGTTAAGATCACCAGGGTGGTTTTTTGAAGATCTTGGCGCTTGGGCCTCATCCCTAGACATTCTGACTTATTCTCTCTAAACGGGGCGGATATGGATATGGACTTGGGTACATGTTAGCAGCTCCCCGGGTGCTTCTAATGTGGAGCCAGGGTTGCGAATCACTAGCCTCGTGGAGAAGTGTGTTTGTTTCATGGCCTCATCCACTTCAGAAAGTTCTTGGGGGCAACATCAAGTTGAAATTATAAAAGGCCTTGTGTGGCTGAATGGGCCTGTGTCACCGGTCCCAGGGGACAGAGCTGTGTTGGTGGGGGGTGGAGCCGATGCTCCCGCCAGCCAGCCTCCGTGCCTCTGGTCGTGCCTCTGGCCGACAGGCCGGCGGTAAAGCTCCTGGGCTAGCTGAGGCATAAACAAGCCACAGGGGAGCCCCACGGTCCTGCTCTAGGCTGTAGCAGGTGTGCACAGAAGAAGAGCTCAAATGAATACAGGCCCAAAGTGCCACCGGGTGATTCCTGCTAGAGGAAGCCATGACCATTCTTTCCCTTTGTGCTGATAACTGTTTGCCTGTTTTCGTGGTGCAAATATTCCTACCGTGGCTGATTTCGAGCTAGTAAGAGTTGCACACCTGGTTCACAGAATTCCTCAGCATTTAATCCTTGGCGGAGAACAGAACTACTGCAATCGGAAGACACACAGGATGGCCAGAGTTGTGGGACTGAAGCCCCCATTAACAAGAGCCTTCGTCTGCCTGGAGTGGCTCTTATGAACCAGCCTCAGCCGGCAGCAGTCAAGGGTTCGGTATTCTGACTGCCAGACCGTGATCGGTCCTAGACACTGAAAAGCCCAGCCCAGGTCGTGTGCCCGCCCCGGGGCCTCCAGAAACGATGCTGGGAAGACCAGATATCTGAGATCACAGGAGGGCCTGTGTTGTAGACAGTTTCCCGGTGTCTACAGAAACTCTGACCTTCAGTGTCATTGTCTCCCTGACAAGTGCTCAGGCTTGGGGATCAGGCAGGGAACCCAGATTTGGGGCTCGTCATTGTTCAGTGGGCCCACTGACCAGTTGCTTTGTGTTGGATTTCTGACTTACAGAGTTGCATGAAGATTAAATAAGTCGTGTGTAAAGTGCTTGGTGAGTAGGAGGTACAAGTGTGCTCAGAGTTCACTTTCTTTAAAGCCCTGAATTCAGTCAGCAAATGCTTATCGAGTGCTTAGAATCTGCCCAGTTCTCGGCATGTAAAAGCAAAGGAAAAGGGTGTTTTTTAAGGTAGTTACACCTGGAATTGGGGAGGCTTGCTGGGGATGTGGGGCCAGAACTGCTCCAAGGTCAGGCAATGTTTTCACACCTGCCTATTAACTAGGGCCAGCCAGGGACAACCTTTACTGTCTTAGCAAGCTTTCAATTTTTCCTCACTGTAGGCCCCACAAAGTGGTGGCTTTCTGGGCCAGAGAGATCCAAGTGATGAGAGGGTTTAATAAAAGCCAGGAAGATTCTGAACTCATCAGTGGACGGTGCAAAGGTGCGAGGAGCTTGCAAGGAGAGGTTTGGGAAGGAACTTCCCAAGATGAACATGAAGGCTACAGAAGCACCTTATTGATAACAGGAAGGGTGGAGGGAATAACTCACCTTTTTCAATGTTTTGGGTTGACTCAAGATTGTCACCTTTACCTGCAAGTATGAAATGTGGCCAGCAGGTGGCAGTGGTCCCCGGGGCCTGGAGGGCGTTTCCCACCCTTCACTGAAGACAGGGACTCTGGCTGCTGTAGCTCAGTGGATTGAGTGCCAGCCCGCAAACCAAAGGGTTGATGGTTCAATTCCCAGTCAGGGCACATGTATGGGTTGCGGGCCAGGTCCCCAGTTGGGGGTGCGTGAGAGACAATCACACATTGATGTTTCTTTCCTTCTCTTTCTCCCTCCCTTCCCCTCTCTCTCAAAATAAGTAAAATCTTAAAAAACAACAACAACAACAAAAGAAACCCACCACTTCTGCAATCCTACACCCTGACCAAAGGCTGCACTTTACTTACATTTACAAATGGAATGCAGCCTGCTGCCACCAGATGGCAGCAGACACCTGCATGCTACCAGTAAAGCCTCAGTGGCTCTGTACTTACCAGGCACTGTGTTGAGAGCTTTACACAGATTATTCCATTCAATTCTTACAATGCTCCTTTGTAGTATATACTATTAGTGTCATTCAGGTTTTATCAATGAAGAAACACACTCAGTTTGAATCATTTGCTTCAGGTGACATGACCAGTGGTGAAAGGAACATTCAAACCCAGGGGGTTGTGCCAAAGCCTGTGCTCTGACCTCCCAAACTTTCCATCTCATTCACTTGACTCAACAGCAAACGAATGACCAGCTCTGGTTTCTCTCAGACAGGGAAGCCTCTCTCCCGCACAGACCAGCTCCAACAGCGAGGTGGTACCACTGACCGTTGGAAACGGCTTCTGTGCTGATGTGGCCGAGACGTGGGGATATGAGTAGGAATGGGACATCCACAGTGTCTGCTAGAAGCAGCCACTGTCACTAAGAGCCAACACCCACTGCAATTCTGGCTCTTTCCAACAGCTTCCCTGAGTACACAGGCCTGTGGACTAAGTTACCACACGTGCCTACTGGGTTATGCGAATGTTCTGGAGTCTTATCGAAAACATCCCCAGATCTCCGACCTGAAGCGCCCATATCCTTTGTCCACAGGTACATACATACACAGGCACACATGTTACGGAATCACCCCAGCTCTAAGTCTGGTTTAAAGCGAGGCCGTCGACAAAGAGACCCAATGCTTAATTCAGTGGCTGAAAGAAGATAGAGGTTCGATTCTCACGTTGCAGTCCGTGCAGAGCGCCCGCAGCTGGAGGGCAGACTTGTTTTAAGCAGTACTATTCAGGCTGAGACTTTTTCCACCCTCTTCCTTCGTCAGCCCCAGGACCTGTTGCCATGGGCGTGGTCCCACCTTAGGAAATGGGGAGATGCAGTAAAGAGATCCTGTTGACTGGAATAATAGGTGTGCCTTTTCCCTGGGTCTTCAGTAGCTGTGACTTCCCTGAATTGATGAGAAGAGACAGCAGACTGGCTTGTAGGGATTAGGCAACAGTAATTCTAGGATTTCCACTGCTATCATGAACACTGGCAAGGGGACGACTCAGAACCCAAAGGAATAAGCTATTAAAACCTTCGTTGAGCCCTGGCTGGGTAGCTCAGTTGTTTAGAGTGTCATCCCAGTACTCCAAGGTTGCAAGTTTGAGCCCCAGTCAGGACACATACAAGAATCAATGAATGAATGCATGAACAAGTAGAACAACAAATCGATGTCTCTCTCTCTCTCTCTCTCTCTCTCTCCAATCAATTAAAAAAAGAAAAAAAGAAAAAAAAAAAAAAAAAAAAACCTTGCCCTGGCTGGTGTGGCTCAGTGGCTTGAGCACAGGCTGCAAACCAAAGAGTTGCTGCTTCAATTCTCAGTCAGGGCATGTGCCTGTGTTGTGGGTCAGGTCCCCAGTGGGGGCCACATGAGAGGCAATCACACATTGATATTTCCCTCTCTTTCTCCTTCCCTTCCATTCTCTCTAAAAGTATATTAATAAAATCTTTAAATAATAAGCCAAATATTATAAAAAAAGAAAAGAGAAGAAAGAAAACCTTCACTGAGGTTGCACATTCTCCCTCATTACACAGTCCACATCGAGTTCATCCCTTCCTATAATTATAGTTAGAACAGCACAAACTGTGAAGAAGAGCAGTTAGCAGGGCAGATGGGAGGGACAGTGAACTGCCCACTGGTCCTGGAAAGTCCTCTGGACTGATCAGGACACCGACTGCATCTTAACGCAAAGGATAACGCGTGCCTCCTTGGGCAACACAAAGGTCACTCAAACTCCCCCGTTGCACAAATCCTGGATAACGTGGGAGCAGTGCCGGCATGCTCAGCAAGGAGTCTAGGGGGCTTAGTCTGGGTGGTGATGTCACAAGGACTATCACTCACAGATGCAATTAAGTTGACTGTTCGTGTGCCCCTCAGTCATGTCACCTGTGTCTCACTCCTGTGCAGCTCAGGGCTTCTCAGAGCCACTCAGGGTCATGCAGCTGCTTGGACTTTGGCAAGTTTCTCTGACTCTGAGTTGTAAGCCATACAGATAGACCCGGGAAAGGTGGCTGGTGAATATGTTTGCCGTGTTGTTTAGTCTGGGTTAATCTCCATTGAATGCAATCACCCCATGCTTATCTCCAGAGCTGCTGGAGCATGGCAGTGACCCTTAGCTAACACTACAATGCATTAGCTAAAGATAAATGATGTTCTTTAATCACAAGTTTATGAGTTATTTCGGGAGGGAAGTGCCAGCCTGCCAGAGATGGTTAGTCATACTAACTGAGTGTATGAACTACATCTGGTCTTAGAGGAGGGGCAGTGACCCTGAAGGCTGGCCAGGTAGCTGGAATCTGCCTGGAGGAGCAGCTCAATAGGAGAGACCCCCAGCACAAGGAGACATTGGGCTTCTGGTGCTCAGGCAACTTGTGTGTATGCTGGTGGCAGTGAAAGACCGGTGTGACTTAAAGAAGCCTGTGCCTTAAAAAATAATGAAATCTTACCATTTGCAACAGCACAGATGGATCTAGAGGGTATAATGCTTGGTGGAATAAGCCGGGCAGAGACTTACAGGTGGAATCTAAAGAACAGAAGAAACAAAACTGAGACAGACTCAGACACAGAGAGCAGACTGGTGGTTGTCAGAGGGCGGGGGCTAGGGGGCTGGGTGGAAGGGGTGAAGGGACTGAGAAGTGCAGATCGGCAGGTACACCGTAGTCACAGGGGTCAGTGCAGCATAGGGAACAGAGGCAATAATAGGGGGAGAACTATGTATGGTGCCAGGTGGGTACTGGAAATATCGGGGGCATTTTGTAAAGTCTGTGATTGTCTAACCACTTCGCTGTACACCTGAATCCAATACATAAATAATATTGAAATTAAACTGTAATTTAAAAAGAAATGACGAAGCGTGTGCCTGCCTCTCCTCTGTGGTTGCTACACCACATTCTGCCTGTTACAAGGCTGTCTGAGTGTACTGTTGGAACCTGTGAGTGCCTTTGGCAGCAGAACAGGTAAGGGAATTAATGTGTAATTAACACACATGTTCTCGATGCATGTTCAGAACACACATGTTCTGAAGTCACCTAAACCACCTGCTTGGTCCGTGCCCATCAGTCCGGTGACTTGGAAAGGTAAAGACTTATTGTAAGGAGAATGATAGCGTGACTGTGAACACATGTGTACGTGGCCTTGAGTCCCCCTTTAATTTTGCGGGGTATACACCTAGGAGTGGAGTTGTGGGGTCAAACAATAATTCCACGTTTAATTTCCTAAATAACCAGGAACCCCACCCACATCAGGAGTTAGCAGTTAAAGAGGGCTGTTGGAGAGAATGTTCGGTGAGCTCAGTCCCTCTCCAAGGAAAGGGGGTGCCAGCCTCTTTTTGAGGCCAAGGGCAAGGGGAGACGGGGCCTCAAGCAATGTGCTGTGGAGATCACGGAACATGCAGATCGGTATGTGATGTTCCAAAGGGCTGCGAGCTGTAGCTCCCACTTCCCAACAACATAGAGAAGAGAGGAGACTGTGTGAATGTCGACCCCCCCAGAATTCGTGGGTGCAAAGCATGCTGTGGGTTTCCCAGGGAGCGGAGACAGGCATCTCATTTACAGGAGTCGGTGTGAGGTTTTCTTAGAGGACCACCAAGGAGCTGGAGGTTTGCCTGTGCGCCTGGAAGGTGCAGGCAGGGAGAAGCCACCAGGTGGAGCGGGCTGCGCTCCCAGGTCGGGGAGAGCCCAGCGGTGAGAGGTGAGTCTCCAAAGCCGGAAAGAAAACGTGTCGGTGTTGAATACCTCCCCTGCCCATCTCCTGGCAGTATTAATCAAAGAAGGTCTTATCTCACCTCCCTCCGTCGCAGCCATTACATGTTCCCAACCCTGGAGAGAACAGAAACCTAAGTAATTTGGGATGAGAGCTGGAAGCCCCACACAGGAGAGAGGGCAGCTACCCAAGCCTCACGCCCCTCCCACTGTGGACAGCTAGCCTGGAGCTGCAGAGAAAGAAAGATGAAGTTCTGAAATTGTCTTGTGGCTCAGAGTGGCCAGGAGCGCTTCGTTCCTGTGAGGGATTAGCAAAGTGACAGGCCCGGCCATAAATATCACCCATGGAAGGCAAAAATAAAGTCATTTATGGTCATACCCCATGAGTCATGTCTGTTCAGTGTGACTGAATTTTACTTCCCTTCCTGAAGAACGAAGTGTGTGACTTGCCTACATGTCTGTCCCTTTTGTCCCAGCGCTGAGTGGGCAACGCTCAGTACCTGGGAAAAGTTTGTTTTCTCTGTGTGTAGACTCTACTTCCTAACCTCATGGCACCAGCCTGTGCTCCGCAACAGCCATCCACTGGGGGCTATTGTCACAAAGCTGGGGGAGGGGGCGCTTGTGCCAGGCTATGGGGACTTGCAGGGGCAACTTTTCCTTCTTCTCTTCAACAGAGGCTAACAAGACTGTCATTCTTTTTTTAAAAAAAATATTTTTAAAAGATTTTATTTATTTTTAGAGAGAGGGGAAGGGAGAGTGAAAGAGAGGGAAACAACCATGTACGAGAGATGCATCGATTGGTTGCCTCTTGCACGCCCCCTACTGGGGGCCTGGCCTGCAACCCAGGCATGTGCCCTGATGTCCTGAATGGGAATCAAACCAGCGACCCTTCAGTTCGCAGGCCAGCACTCAATCCTGTGAGCCACAGCAGCCAGGGCAGGACTGCGATTCTTTAGACAAGAATAGAAACTCCCCAGTTAGTAATTCTCCATATCTCCATGCAAGTGCCCAGGACACTGATGGGGATATTTTTTGCTTGGAGAAAAGATCTACAAGAGGGAGTCTACCAAATGTGACCCGTCCACACTAATCACACGTGGAGGCGGGGACAGCCTATATCATGACCAGGGGGCCTGCCCCAGAATCTCCTAGAAAACTTGCTGAAATGGATTGCAGGGCCTCACTCTCAGTTGCTGAGTGGGTAGGTCTGCGGGGGGTGGGGGGGGGAGGTGCAGAGAATTTTCACTGCCGGCAGGTTCCCAGGTGATACTGATGTTGCTGGTCCTGGTCATGGTCCAAGAACCCACCTGGAGAACCACTGAGCTGGGAGCATAGGAGACTGGCTGGGATACCTTTGGCGACCCCAATCTGAAATTTTCAGCATCTGAAAAAACTTCTTTGTCCTCCCACCCACGTCTGGCAAAAAACCAAAGAGAGGATTTTCAGGAGCTTCTTCCCCAAACCGTTTCAGGTCCTTGACCTAAAGCATTCCTTTCTGTAGTCACCCAGTGGTCCCTCATCTGCTTGTGGCTTCTAGTTCACGTCAAGAAGAACTCTGAAGTTAGGGATCCCTCCCACAAGTACTGGCTAAGATGCTTCTGGTTCCCTCTGTGATTGGCCCCAGGTAAGTTCTAGGTCTTCCCTCCACTGTTCCTCTCCCCACAAAGAGGACACAGGCGGCCTGCTGTTGGTAAGAGAGACCATGGTCCTTCTGGTCAACTGTCTTCTTCAGAGGGCCCATGGGGACTCATTTCTGTATCTTTCCACCCACAGAGCTGGTGCAATCAAATAGGCGTGGGGTGGCCTCCCACACAGGGCCGTCCCCCACTGCAGCTCCCCCTCCTTGGAAAGTCAAGTAGAATAAGAGAGGGACCCAAAGGAGAGGGGGCATAAGGATTCTGATGAGTGGTGTGCTTGGCGTCCCAGAGCAGCCTGTCCCTCAAACAACTGTGTGCATCCTGTTTGCAATCCGTGTGGGCCTACGTGGGCCTGACTGCTGACTGCACCTTAGAATCACCAGGGGGAGTCCTCCAAGTACCCATGCTCACCCTGGCCAGTCAGCTCAGTTGATTACAGCATCGTCCCGATAGGTCAAAGTTGCAGGTTTGATCCCCAGTCAGGGCACACACAAGAAACAGCCAATGAGTGCGTGGATCGGCGGAACAATAAATCAGTGTCTCTCTTTCTCTCGCTTCCTCTCTCTCTCTCAAATCCATAAAAGATAAATAAAATAAAAAGTGCCCATGCTCAAGACCGGCCCATCTATTAAAATATAAATAGGCATCTGTTAAAACATATATATATATATATATATATATAATAAAGAGACAAAAACAAACATCCCCTGAAGGACACGCAAGAGTGGTACTAGCTTTACTCACAATGACAAAAAATGGAAACAGGACAATGGAAAAGTAACTTGTGGTTGATTACTGAGAAGAGGCTGAAGGGAACTTGCTAGAAGGCTGGAAATGTCTGTCTCTTCTCATCACACAAGTGTGTGTTATCTCTGTGAGAATAAGTATTGTCTATACATGAAAATAAATTTTGAGCTATATAGAAGATTAGTGCACTTCCCACGCTTTACGTATTTTATGTCTTTTTTTTTAAAGGTTTTGTTTATTTATTTTTAGGGAGAGGGGAAGGGAAGGAGAAAGAGAGGGAGAGAAACATCAATGTGTGGTTGCCTACTGGGGACCTGGCCTGCAGCCCAGGCATGTGCCATGACTGGGAATCAAACTGGCAACCCTTTGGATCACAGGCCTGCACTCAATCCACTGAGCTACGCCAACCAGGGCTTTATGTCTTTTTTTTTTTTTAAGATTTTATTTATTTATTTTTAGAGAGAGGGGAAGGAGAAAGAAGGGAGAGAAACAGCAATGTGTGGTTGCCTCTCACATGGCCCTCACGGGGACCTGGCCTGCAACCCAGGCATGTGCCCTGACTGGGAATCGGACCGGAACCACTTGGTTCCCAGCCCGCGCTCAATCCACTGAGCTATGCCAACCAGGGCTTTATGTCTTGATTAAATTAAAAAATATGGAATGTCAGTGCAGGGTCCCTACTCCAAAGACTGTAACTTAACTGAATGTTCTCCAAGCTTCCTGATGATTCTCTTGTGCAGCCCAGGTGGCAAAGCCTGCCTCAGAGGACAGGGCCAACCTCAGTGCAATCCTAAGGCTGGGGGGCAAGAAGGGGCACGTGCAATGTCCCTAGGGTTTTGCCCAGCGTGCACTCGTTTTGAGTCACCCTGAAAGGAGAGCAAGGCTCAGGTGTTGAGGGAGAATTGAGCAAGTGGAATCTGAGACTGGCAGGGGCAGGAACAGGCGCTCCCAGGCCCCTCCAACCCCAGGAGCACCAGCATTGCTTGTGAAGGCGCGGGGCACCTGCATTGGGAGAACACTTTTTAACCCGGATTTGGGCCTGATAGTGACCTTGAGGGCCGGCTGGCTCAGGGTCTCTGTGAGAACACTCAGAGTTCGGGTGGCAGAAGATGCAGTCTGTGCCACCACTGGTTTTTCCTCCTCCTCCTCCTCCCATTTCTCAGCCAGGGCCAAAGGCTTGGTACACCGCCAAGTCTTGATTATGCTCCTGGATTTGGGGAATTTGTGGAGTGGATTCGAACATAGCCAGGTTGTGGATTTATCAAAGAACAGACAAAGCAGAGATAAAAGGATTAATAATACACAGTGGGTGTCTTGTTTTCCTGGGTGGAAATGGAGGAGAAAACAATGTAATTGTCACCAACCCAAGAAATGAAACTAACGCACAAAGTTCAGTGCTTTGAACCTTGTTTCCAGGAGGGCTGTTGTTTGTTTGTGGGAGCAGCATGATCACAGCAGGGAGAAAAGTTGAGAAAGTGAGGTGCTGATGGAAATTGTTGAAAGCAGGTGAATTGGGTCTTTGTCAAGGACAAGGAAGTGACCTCAGAGAATGTTTGTGCAGAGCAGGGATAATCAATGCTTCAAAGCCGGGAAAGGTTCTGGTTTTAGGGAGCATGTCCAAACTATAGAAAAGTTTTGTAAGAGTTTATTTGAGCCAAAATTTTGAGGACGCGCCCAGAAGCAAAATCTCAACAGATTGAGGAAATGCTCTGGAGAATGGCAGCTTTGCAGCTGATTCTGTACATGAGAATCAAAGGAGGGGGCATGAGGAAGGCACAAGAAGTCCTTTGGCACTCGATTAAGGAGGTAGAAGAAAGCAAAGTAGGTTCATCTCTAGGGCTGGGTGAAAAGTAAGATAGAGACGCACACGTCTTTTCCATTGGTGGGTAGAGGCTAGTTAATCATGAACATTTGCTTTCAGACAGAGATGGTATGTGAGGGACAAGGTAACAATGAAGGCTTCTGTGGTCTCGTGGTCTGGTGCTGGGGGTTGTGACTTTGAGGGGCCTGGAAAAAAATTACTCTGACGTTTCAAAGGTATGTTATCCGAGGTGTGTAGGAATCTTGGACAGGGCTCACTTAAGGTAAAGATTGACGTTTGCTTTGGAAGCTCCAGGCCTGGGATGAGACTCCCTACATGACCTCCCCAGTTAGGAATTTATGACCAAGAGTGGTTACTCTCGGTCACTGAGCTTGTCAGGCCTGCTTTATGCCCCCCAGCTTGTCAGGTTTATTCCATAGCCTCTGTTTTATTCACGGGTATTGAGGAAAAGTCACGGTTCTCTCGGGCCTCCAGATAGAAGCACCGATTTCACCACCAGTGGTTTCATTTCAAAAATACGGGGCGGGGCAAAAATAGGTTCACAGGTGTGAGTATGTGAAACACAGAGTTTATTCTTGTGTTATTATATATTAATTATTGTATTATTATTATTATTTTTAAAGATTTTATTTATTTTTGGAGAGAGGGGAAAGGAGAAAGAGAGGGAGAAAAACATCAATGTGTGGTTGCCTCTCAAGCACCCCCTACTGGGGACCTGGCCAGCAACCCAGGCATGTACCCTGACTGGGAATTGAGCCAGCAACCCCTTGGTTTGCAGGCTGGCAATCAATCCACTGAGCCACCCCAGCTAGGGCTAATTATTGTATTATTTTTCATGTAAGCAACTATAAACTACTTTTGCCCTATCCTGCCTTTGAAGGGGGTTTCCCAGCTATGGTGATATAGAAATCAGTGAGGGGGAAGGAAGGATTCAGAAGAAGGTGGTTTAACATAGTAGTATTAAAGGGTAAACTGAGGCAAGCTAAGACATTTAATAGATTATTTGAGCATAAACCAATTTGAATTTGGGAGCCAGCTGTGGGTAGATGGAACTGGGGCAATTAGCAAAGAAGGTGGACCTCTGAGGCAATGGGGGAGGGGGGTTTGCAGCAGGAGCAGGCATAACCGTTCTCACAGGGTACTCCCAGGGTTAGGGGCGTCCCTCCTCCGCGGGAGCCTGTGGGGGCCACCGCGTGTCTGCACCAAGCCTGCAGACCGTGAGCTGGGTCAGTGTAAACAGCCCAGGGAAAGGAGATCAAAGTGCACCGCAGCCAGTCACATGAAGAGCCCTCTGTGCCCTCTCCACGTCCTTTTGCCCAGTGCCAAAAAGCTGTGGGCACAGAAGGGGGGAGGAGTGTCTGAGCAAGAAGACCACGCCCCTCCCTGTAGTCTTAAAGGTATAAATCAGGCTGCCCTGGGTGATAATGGGGACGTGAGTTGGTGGGCTCTGACTTGAATATGAGATAGACCTCCAAATTCGTATACTTGCAAGTCTTAAGAACGGGTACGAATGCGCTTTAATGACGGGGAGTGACTGACAAGTTAGGGCATCAGGCTGAGCTGGTGTGAAGAGAGCCTGCCCCCTAGCGGGGATGGGGCAGAATTGACAGCTAGCGAGAACGACCCTCCCGTCCCCATCCTCAACCCACGGGGGCTATTACCGCCTCATTCTGTAACGGGGAAATCTGTGACTCTGCGGGTTCAGTGATTCCGCCAAGGTCTTGTCTGCCAAGGGCAGTGCTGAGACAAGCCCAGATGCGCTGGCCTCCAAGCCCAGGAAGATTGAAGAGAATCTCCTGGCAGCCACGCCAGGGTGTCCTCACTGTGGGCAGGCAGGATGCGGGGTGACAAGGGTTGGTGGGCTCTGACTTGGGCGACTCCAACGGATGTACCCTGCCCGATACGGGATTTATGATGTGAGCTGGTTGTTCTCTACTTTAGGATAATCTTCTGCTCGTGCTGCGGAGAGTGTGGGAAGAGAAAATCAGCGCCGGTCCTGACCAGCATGGAGAGAAAATCGGGATCTTGGGTAGAGTGACAGCCCAGATGTAATCTGAGCCCTTGGCCCCAGCGGGCTTGACAACCCAAGTGTTAGTAAAAGTGTGTGTGATTGCAACACAGAAATGGTTCCGGTCTAATGCCTGGCAGAGGCAGCCTGCAGGGAAAGGCGTGGAAGGGCCGCAAACTGGGCTTTCCTGGCTTTATCTCCTCTCAACCTCCTCCACAGGGAACTTTCTATCTGCAGCCCACCCCAGGCTGGGGACGACCCCGTCCTAGGGAAAGGCAGGCCTCTCTGACAAGGGTACTCTCAGTAGCTCGGACCTGAACTTGCTAACGATGACCTGGCTTGCCCTTGGCAGAAATGTTTTCCCCACCTCTGGCATTTCCTCTTGGACTCTGGCCTCTTCAAACCACGCTCTAGGAACAGCGACTCCAGACCGGGGAATGTGGACCCGGGAAAATGGGGACCTGTGGACGTTTTGCCATGAGGGGAGGAACTGTGCAACGTCTTGCCCTTGGGGTCTGCGACTTCACACCCCCGGCTCTTCTTTCCCCTGATCACTCCTCTCCAGTGTCCTTTGCTGCCTCCTCCTCCTCTCTCTCTCAAACCAATAAACATCCCCACTTCCTCTAAGTAGCAATTGGAAAAATTCTCAGAGATCTTCAACGAAGTAAATTGGGAGTTTTCAGGACTCACTCTGGACCATGTCTTCTTTTTACACTCTGCATAGGTGAGCTCATCTTTTCTCATTCTTTTGAGGATCTCTACATACTCATGACACTTAATTAAATTCATGTCTAGCCCAGAACGCTAGTCCCATTTATCCACCTGCCTCTTTGATGCCTTCATTTGTGTGTCTCATGAGTATCTCAAATGTGGTATCCTTCAAATTGAACTTAATGTTCCTATCCTATTGATTCTATCTCCAAAGTATGTATCAAAAGTATTCACTTTTTCTCCATCTCTCTGCTTTCACTCTCACTTGAGCTAACAGCATCTTTCCCACTCCCCTTGCCAGGGCCCTTTCCCCCCGACATCACCTCTTAACATGACCCTCAACTCATTCTCCATAGAACCAGAGCGATCTGGTTAAACTGCAACGCAAAGCATTTTAGTCTCACATGTAAACCCCTAATGGCTACTTTTTGTGTTTAGAATGAAATATAGTATTGTGCCATCACCTGGCTCCAGTCTACCTGTGTTAGCCATTAGTGCTGCTCACTCATATTTCCATCTTCTCTCCTTCTAGGTGTATGGGACGATTGCACTTTCTCATACTCTTTGCGTGGAGATAAGACGGCGTGACTTGCTTTGGACAATGAAATGTGAGTGAAACTGATGAGAGCCAGTACATGACTATTGATGCGTAATTTCTTCTCCTGCTACAGTGATTATGGAAACCAGGATTGATATGATGGTGCCACAACATTGAAGCAGCCTAAATTGCTGGTAATAAATTCAAGAAAGCTGCCCTAAGAGTTTGCCCAAATCATACAGGCTTTTGATGAGTGGGTGTGGGGTGGGGGGAGGAGAAGCTTCTGTTGTGAGATGTGGGGGTTATTTGTTACTGCAGCAAAACACAGCCTATCTGACTGATACACTATAGAAAGTGGGGTTAGTTGTGGGAATCTTTTTTTCTTATTTTTTAAAAATCCTCATCTGAGTAGATGTTTATTGATTTGAGAGAGAGAGAAACATGAGTGTAAGAGAAACTAATTGGTTGCCTCCCGTACGCACCCTGACCAGGGATCGAAGCATCAACCTTTAGGTGTATAAGACGCCATTTCAACCAACAGAGCCACCTGGCCAGGGAGTGAGAATCCTTTTTAAAATAAAATCAAAGGACATAGTTTTTTTTTTTTCCAGAAAATGTTCTTGTTTTTCATTAGACTATAAAAAATTAATAACTGGTTCTTATTAATTATTCACAAAAGGAATCACAATGACTATCCAAATTGGAGTGAGTTTCTGGGTGGTCCAAGGAGCAAGCACATGCGTATTTTTGACAGGTAATGACAATCCTAGTTAACAACTCTAGGTGTGGGTAGGTGAGGCTCTGCATAGGGGGGAAAGGATGTGGGAGAAACTTTACAGAGAGAGGATCAATATGAGGTAAAGGCACCTTGGAGGTGTTTAAATATCATTACCAAAGTTAAATATTAACCAGGAAAGACATAGTTTATTCCCCATCTCACCCAAGTAACACCTGCTTCACTTTCTCCTAGGTTTAAAGGATCCCAGGAAGGAACCGAGTGACCCACATGCGGTGGCGAAGGGAACAGTATCTGGGAAACACGTATTTCTAAGCAGGAGTGTTTCTTTGGCTCCTTCTGCTCAGACACCTATGACTATAGGTCTTGAATGATGGGCAGTGTTAATAAGAACTTAATTTAGAGAGAGGGGAGAGGGAGGGAGGGAAAGAGGGAGAGACAACAGACAGAAAAGTAGAAAGAAGGAAAGAAGGAAGGAGGGGAAGGAAGGGAAGGAGAAAGGACAGAGGGAAATACACCGACACTGGGCTGTGCCGTCTCGGTGAGAGGTGACCGACCTTCCTAAAGGCCCCTTAAACACCCAAAGTGGTAGGTGGCATTGTTCTGCCCCATTTTCCCCTGGGCGGCCATACCCTGGGAAGTTCCAGCTGAAACGGTGTGGTCACTACCAGTGAATGTAGTGACTTCTAACTGGGCTGGCCTCCAGGCGAGCAACCAGAAAGAGGCAATTCTCAAAGCTCATCTTCTCCAGAACACGTTAGAAATCACCAGAAGGCAGTGAAAATGAGATCGTCCGCATTCGTCCACACTCCAGGGCACTGCCAAGGCATTCCAGGGGCCAGGGTCCCTGTTTTGTGTGTCAAAATTCCCCGGTGCTAGGGACAGAGCAGGCGTCCCACCGGGCATTCAGGGTCCACGGCAAACACTTGTTTAAGCAGAAGGGGGCTGCGTTGGTCAGACAGCACGCTCATCCTCAGCTGTGAGCAGTCTGGTCTGGGCAACCTCTCTCCTGCTGAAGGACAAGACCCTGTGCCCACCGTGCAGTTCATTTCCCACAATCCCTACCCTGGAGTTGGTCCAGTTCTGCGCACAGTTAGAGGCTCTCATTGTGGCTCTGCCTCCCGTGTTCTTTGATGAGACCGCAGATGGCTTCAAAGTCGGGACATCTGGCTGCGTGGAAAGCTTCAGGCTGGGCCGTATAAGCCCAGGTTGCGGGCAGCTTGGGAGATCCTGGGAGTTTTCCTCTGGGGAAATGGATAGTGAGCTGGTTTTCCAGATCTGTGTGGGTTCTTTATGGAGGAAGGGCACCGAATGCTGTTGTTTAAGCCAGATCCCACTGCCTGAGTTTGGGTTTTGCCCACCTGACACTCGTGTGGGGGGGCTGCCTCTGGCGTTGTGGTCCCTTGCTGAGTCATCTGCTTGTTTTCAAGGAAGCCTGAGTCCCTTTGCTGAGGCAGCATTTGCTCAGACCCCGTGAACTTGCCCTTGTGTTTTATGTGATGACTGGTCTCCTGGTGGAAGTCTTGGACCGAGCAGTGCATCTGTAGGTGTGTGCGCCATGGAGCCCCGAGGACCTGTGGGTAACCTCTGTCCGCCTCCTCCCGCATCCCTGCTGACTCAGGATCCACCTGGTCCAGGAACAGTGAGTGCCTCCTCTCCTTGTTAATCCAAACAGCGCTGACCATGGTTTCAGCAGAAGCAGGCCGGTGCCCTCCTGAGAAAGCAAAGGCACAAGCAGAGTTGCCACCAGAAGGTATGTGGGCAGCTCTCATTAATGGAGGTTATGCCCCAAATGGCACAGAGGCCAGGTACCCAGTACATTGCATGTTTGTGCATGCACATATATGGAAACACACATGATCCCATTCACACAAGCTCACACAAGTGCACTCCCACCCAACCTCGCTCATTTACACACTCACACCCTTGCAAGCTGTCTCTGTCTCTCTCTTTGTCACGTACACAAGCATTCATTCATACAACAAATATTTATTAAGCACTTATTATGTGCCAGGCATTATTTATTCTAGGTCCCGGAAATGCAGCAGTGAACATGGAGACGAAACCCATACCTTCATGATGTGTTCTAGTGGGGTAGAAAAGCAATAAGCAAATGAATATAATAAAGGTTCAGACATTGACCAATGCCATAGTGAAAAACTCAATCATAACAGAATTTAATAATAGACCTCAGTTTCTGACTGAATGAAGGGCGTGGCCCCTGGGAAGAGCAGAGGAAGTAGCGTCTCAGGCTGAAAGAGTGTCCAGGAGTGAAGGCGCACATGCAGTCACCTGTCAGGGTTCACGTACACTCACCAGTGCGGAGGACTCAGCGTACGGGTCTGTGTGTTGTGTGATTCTGATAACAGTTTACCACCCAGAGTGGGGGAGGACCTTATCCTTCCTTCCCACAGACTCCATCCTGGGAACACATTTGCAGCACCCACTGCTTCCCTGAATGGGCTTCAGGGATGAGGACGAGGACCAAAGTCTCTCTTTTTTAGGGCCGTATTCTTACCACTATACAGCATGATAGTTTCCTGTCGACTCTGGGTGGCAGCGAGGGCTGTGTGGGTGAATGTCGGAAAGGCATGTTCTTATAGCAAGCAGGCCTGGGACCAGCCTGGAGAGCCCTCTGAAATGTCTGCAAAGCTCCCTTGAGCATTCTGGCCTTTGTCACCTGCAGGAGGCCCTGCAGGTGACAAAGTGTATGGCAGGAGTGGAGAGATACAGGAATCGAGTCAGCGGAAGCCCCTGAGCTCCAGTCCTGGGAACCCGGGAGACACAGGGGACCGATGCAGCCGCCTCTGCCACGTCTCAGTCCCTCAAGCATTAGCTCCAGCGGGCAGACGGAAGGTTTGTTCCTGCTCCCTTCCTGCACGACCGTCTTCCTGGTGTAACAAACATGAAACCCTTGACAGACATGCAACATGCTCTGTGCTTAATTTGTGAACAGAGGAGAGGGACGTGCTGCTTCCTTAATTCCCCATCCTTGGTTCAATTTGCCGGAAGATAGGGGTTGGGGGAGAGGCGTTTTGCACTCCTCCTCGGTTTCTCTTTCAGCGGGATGAAGGAACGGGGAATGGAGATCTGCAAAGAGGAGCTGCCTGCCAGCGCTGTTGGGACTGTCGGACGAAATGTGCATATAAACCACCTGGCCCTGACGTGAGCTCCCATCCCCAGTCCCTCCTCCGTGAGATGAGTCCCACACTGCCTGCATGTGACAAAAGCACCTGCCTTTTGGACACCAGCCCCTGGGGCACAGGGCCTTCCTGGGCCCCAACTCCTGTTTCCACGGGGCCCTTATGTTGCATCAGGGCAGCGATGCTGCTCCTTGGAACCAAATTTCTAGAATCTAGACCCATCCCATAATGCTAAGACAGGATGAAGAAAGCTAACTCAAGGGCCCTTCATTCCACGAATCAACTCCCAGACTACTTGCCCTTCCAAACACAACCCAATGCCTCAAGACACCGAAATCTAGTTTCAGTCGGAGCCAGTCTCAACGGTCGCTGCATCTTCCTGGGTGTCTGTGTACTGGACACAGAGAGTCACTGTCTCCCAAATTTCCCCTGTGCACTTGGCTTCCAGACATGAACACCTCCTACCATGTTGTTCCCTACCATGAAAAAATATTTAACTGTGGTAAAACACGCAGATTTAGCGTCTTAGCGATTTTAAGGGCACGGGCCGGTAGCGTTAAGTCCGCTCACCCTGACGTGCAGCTGATCTCCAGCACTTGGTCCATCTTCCCCAGTTGAACTCTGCACCCATTAAACCACGGCTCTCTGCTCCCCGCTCCTCCCTGCCCCCGGCAACCACCCCTCGGCTCTCAGTCTCTATGAATTTGACGACTCCAGGTACCTCATAGAAGTGGAATGACACAGTATTTGTCTTCTTGCGACTGGCTTATTTCACTTAGCATAATGTTCTCAGAGTCCAGCCGTGGCTACCCAAGGCCCAGCCTGTGAAGGAGTTTCCTTCCTTTCCAAGGCTATAATAATATCCCTCTGCTATCGTTTTGCCTCCTCTCTCAGTCTCTCCATGCTTCTCTTTCTCAGCCTGTCTCTTAAATAGTTGAATATTCCAGAACTCTAATTTTCATCCTGGCCTCTTATCAATTTACATACTGACCTACCGCAGCTTTACCCAAGCTCACAGCTTCAACTACGAATCTCTATCTCCAGCCACAGTTTTTCCCCTGAGATGCAGGCTGCTTGGAAGTCCTCGAGACAACTGTCCCCAGTGCAGCATATTCGCAAACAGATTCCTCCCTCCCCACCCGATGCCTGTATTCCCCGTCTCGGCGCACGGTACCGCCATCTACCCTGCTGCTCCGACAGGCAAGGTGGCTTTTTTGTCTCCCTAGCAACACTTTCACCTTATTTTTGTCAATTTACCCCGATTTCTTCCAGGAGCAGGTAGCTCTGAGGTACAGAATGCACGAGGAAGGGCCAGCTGGGAGGAGCAGGGGAAGGGGATGGTGAATTCCATGGGGCACGTTAAGTTTGACTTGTCTTTGGTACATGGATTCATGAGTCTGAATCGCAGGCATGTTAGGCCTGGTGCTTTCATTAGATAATGGTTTAATGTGTTGAATGTTTGCTGAATGAATGAGTGGATGGATGGATGAACAACCTTGAGGATGAGATAGGGCTTTAGGAAACTATCGGCTTAAGCCTGCATGCAGAGATGGGGGCGGGGTTATTTGGCTGTAACAGTTGGTTCAAATGGATCCCATTGCTTGGCAACAGCTCAAGTAATGGGAGATGGTTGCCTTCAGCTCCGAAGTGGCACTTTTGTCTCCAAAAGGCAGCACACTTCCTGTCCAGGATGATGAGGTCCCTCTGGCTCCTGAGTCCTTTCCAGCCTGACCTACTGTGGGGCGGGTTCCTCAATGAGTGCTGAACTATACAAATAGCCACAGAAATTCCCAGGCATAGCCTTGACCTTTCAGGGGACCTTCCTACCTCCCTTGACCTGTTCCTCTATTAGAGCTTGAAGGCCTGGGGTTTGACACTCACTTGATTCCTGATCCCTGTGTTCCTAACTCCCTCCTGCAATGAAATCTGAGTTCCCAAAAGGAACAGGCTTCTCCCCTCAAAGAGGGGGCTTTCATGTCTCATTTCACCTCCCTGGCTGCTGTCTGAGGCTGTGAGGAGCAAGCCCCCAGAGCTCTGCACTTCCTTGGGCCAGGACCCAGGTTGTTGGGGATGTCATGTCTTTTCTCTCCCAAGCCAGTTTCTTGGGTTTTTCTTGGGTTTGCAGGAGGTGCCTGGGTGAGAACCAGCTAGGAAGCAGAGCTCACATCTCCCCACCTGGCCTAGCAGAGGGGCCCAGCATGGCTTACCTGGCAGACCGGTCCAGCAAGATCAGAACAGAAGAGCAGAGGCCAGGGAACAGCAGGCTGCTGGCCAGATGCCTAGCTGAGGCCCCTGGCTCAGTAGACAGAGGACTGAATCCAGCAGTGCTACCCTGAGCCAGCCTCCCTGCTCTGGCTCCCACTCCAGGGGACCTGCCTTCCTGATCCTCCCCACCAGGGGAATCTCCTCCCCTTGCCATGCCCTGCCTGCAGCTCAGGACCCCCAGCCACCCTGTCCAGTCCACCCACAGCCAGGCCCTCCTCCCCTCCATGGCTGTTCCCAGCACCTGCCCAGCCCTACCTTTCGGGAGCACCACGAGGTGGGCCTGGGCCCTCTGCTGCTGCCTCAAGCCTTCATACTGGGCTCGCAGGAGCTGGATGCTGAGTGGGGGTGCTTTCCCCAGGGCCTGTGTCCTGGATCCGTCAGCCATGAAGCAAGACCCCAGCTGCCAGACGTGGGTCAGGCACAGGCTGGGGCAGGGCAACCCCTTCATCTGGATCCGGGAGAAATGCAAACACTGGGT